>JAWDEX010165661.1:0-17172 GCA_035221805.1 Trichilia hirta | reverse complement strand
GCCTTTATCTAATTAATTTAATTGTTAAATTATTAGATAAATAAGGTTTGATATTAATGGTTAATATTAAACCAAATATAAGAATTTAATTTGTTAAATTTAATATACTTGGTCAATTGTTTATTAATTAAGTTTGACTTTGTTTCATCCATGTATCTTAGACATAATTGTATCACATTATTGTCAATTATTATATCATATTTATTAGATAAATATAACATTAAAATAATTAAAAATATATATATAAAATATAAAGGGGCGGATATTTTTCATTTTAATTAATTTTTAAATAAAAAATATTAATTTTTCATATCTCTCTAAAAGAGATTTCATCAAAGGTTTAGAAGAAATAAAGAGGATAGTGTCAAGTGGAGAGAGCTCATACTTTTGAGCTTATTCTTCATCAAAAAGAAAGCACTCGTCAAGTCTTCCAAAAGTCTTAAGGTAATTTGTTATTATTTTCATTGAATTTCATGAAATTAGCCTAGGGTTTTTATGTCAAAAATTTACAAATATATACTACTACAATAGTAAATTCAAAATTTGATTTCTTTATAAATATGCATGGACATATAAAATTATTAATATATATTTCTTTTATCAAATATTCAATCAAGCAATTATACCACATATGCCCAAACTATTTTAATCCATACAAAAATTATTATAGTTTAATTGAATATAAACTACGGTATTTTGATTTACATGCTTCAAGCATATTAAATTCTTTAAAAAATTTTATATAAATATTGAATCCTTTAAGCATATCAAGTCTTTTAGAAATTATCAAACTGACTATAAAATAAAATATAATGATATTTATTAGAGGAGAATATATTTCGTCAAAATTAATATTAGATTTTTGAGAGAAATTTTGAATAATAAGTTATGCTTTATATCTTATAACCTTGCTATTCTCATTATATTTTTGTATAAATATCTATTTGTATTCAACAAGTTTAACATCTTTCACTATTTGGACTATAAGTTCAAATATTTTTTATTTCATAAGAGAAATTAATTTTATTTAAATTACTTCTATTTATTGAAGTTAATTATGTCGTTGTTTACATTTATTAATAGTTTGTGATTTATAATTATCTTTCATAATTTCAGTAACCACTTATTAAAAGAATATATTATCAATGATTGCTTTATTACAATCCTACATCATATACGTACAAGCATAATTAGTAAATTTATCTTTATTTTCTAATTCTTATGCTTCTTCTGTGAGTGTGTGATCATATACAAACCATAAAGACAGTGAAAGCAGCAAGCATAGCAGGATATTAACAATACATATGTGTATTTTTAGTAAATTAAACAAATTTAATTTGATAATCACTAATCTGTAGTGATTAATTAATAAAGAGTAACACTAATTTTGTGATGCCTCTGAGAAATCAAATACTTTTAATTTTTTTATTTTTAGCCACTAAAAGGGAGAGAAAGAGAGTAAAAAAAGAAGAAGTCAAAAGTTGAAGAATATGATGTAGAAATGATTTTGTTTCTTTTTATTTTTTAATTTTAAAGTAAAATATCATTGAGGCCACTAATTATAAAATATTATTCAGGTCCTCACTTAAAAAATATCGTTTAAGCCCATAATTTTTAAAAATTATAAATTAATTCTGAATTTTATTTAAATATTTAAATATTTATAAAATACTATAATTTATTTTAAATTACAATAAGGTCAATTTTTTAAGTTCTCTTTTCATTAAACTATTAAGCGTATAAATTATTTACGACTTTCTACCAAATAATACTCTAAGAGTGCTAGTTTTCTTGCAAATATTATTTATTTTCTCTAATAGCAAAGATAATCTCAAGTTTATATTATGATCTTTCAGGTTCACTATGATGTTAGCCGTGAGCTGAAATTAATCTCATTTCGAATCATTCAAATGCTTAACGACGATTATTGACATTAATAATGTGCTATAACTCTTAAATTATAATAAAGAAAATTTCATCGAACCTTTATTCTCAATTATAAATTTTATATAAATAATTTTCTTTCGTTCGTCTAATCCCAACTAAATTAAGATTCACGAATGTCAAAATCTTTTATTCAGTTTTATTCAGATAATTAGTCAATACAAACTGAATTTGTCAGTACAAACTTTTTGTATAATATTTATACTTTAGCCAAAAACTTTGTTTTCACTTATTTACTAATATTCAACTGATAACTCAAATTTGAATTGAGTCAACGGTACCTCAAAATTTATTATATCGAGTCATCAATTTTTTTTTATCAGTTATTTCTTTTTTCGATATAAATAACATATGACTAAATCGACTTCTATATATAAGATATAATTAGTCTCATATTTATACACTATATAAATTATGTGTATCTATACTGATTGACGACTATGACGTCTAAGGTCTGAGGAGTAGTTAACATATCCATATAATTTAATAATGAATTATTGATAATATACTTTTATGTAATTCATTATACTTTAGTCACATTCAAATAATAGTTCTCTAACTATTATTCCACACTAATATCCTAATACTATGACTATTATATGACTCATACTAATATTATCTCATAATATTCATTAAAGACATTCAGTGTACTTACATTATAATATCAATGCCCAATCGATATTACTTCTATAAAAAATAATTTAAATAATTTAATTATCTTGAACGATTTACATGTATATTTTATCACTAGTATGATTGGATAAAAGAAAAAGCATATACAAAGGAATCAAAATAATTTTTTTAT
Organism: Trichilia hirta; assembly: GCA_035221805.1. Lineage (NCBI taxonomy): Eukaryota > Viridiplantae > Streptophyta > Magnoliopsida > Sapindales > Meliaceae > Trichilia > Trichilia hirta. Next base: position 14,423 of record JAWDEX010165661.1, on the reverse strand, counting down.
TAATAAATATGTAAAATACATATTGTTACAGTAATTCAACACAGTGAGCCCAAAATTGACAACACGAATGAGTTTAGGACATACAACACTAACATCTTCAAGGGCTTATGTCATTTTAGGGACATTTAATTATTTAGGCATATATGTTTCTTTAGAGATAGTTAACTCTTCTAAAGTTACAGGTATAGCACTAATATTTTTAATTGCTTGATATTTTTTATTGTAATAGTATCTTTTGAATCAAGTGGTTTACCGTGCTTTTAGCGTGCAGTAAATGATTTATTTATTACTAATTAGTCTTTATGAATAATCACTCGAGTTAGTATATTAATAGCTAGTATATATGACTTGGTCACATATAAAGTATCATTAAATGCATTTGATAACTGATTTACAATTTGTTAAAATTGTACAATATTTCGTACTTTATTTTCATGTTGACTGGTATGATAATTAAAATAAGATAAAGTAATTATATTTTAAGAAAGTTCAAGTTTAACTTCAGGATGCACTTTTGTTCTCATAATGGTGAAAAGATCATCTCATTAAATTGACAACCTTTAAATTATACGATAAATAAATTACCTATTAAAGATTTTAGATATCTAATAATAGAAAGTGAGTTAAAATTAACATAAATTTTTAATCGATGTTAAGGTTTCATTTTAATACGATGTAAAAGTGTTATAGGAACATGACTAATATAACTAAAAATAGACAAATGAGATATATTCTATTAATGATCAGTTATAAGTTGTAATGGAGAATATTAATAATAAGCCGTGAGTCTTAAATGAATTAATGATGTAGTATGTAAAATAGCATGTCCATATATAAAAATTAGTAATTGAGTACGTAATAAAAGAGTTCGAGTAATTACCTAAAATTGCTTAATAAGAAATTTTGTTAATCTATTTTATGTATGAACATGTGGGACATGATGTTTTATATTAATATATACTGATGTATAATAATAATTAAATATGTTAAAAGTAAACTTACTAGTATTATCTAGACATATAGCTTGACTAGACTATTAGAAAATTATGCCATTAACTTGATAGTCTGTGCTAGCAATCTAGTCAATGCAATATTATACATCTATAATAAATAAGCATATAACCATCAATTAGATACATTAATTAAGACTATAAAATAGCACAATGGCCTATTAGATAAGTGTAGTAGCGGCCTATAAATATCTACTTGAATTTTTTGTAAGAGGGATGAAAATTTAAAATCAATTTTAGAGTAGGATAATTTGACCACTAATTTTTTTTTACAAGCAAGTGTTATAAATATTTTAATTTGATAAAAGAATTTTTTGATTTTTTAATGAATGTTTATGAGAATTTTTAACAGTTTTACATATTATTGTTGATCTTAGATGACCTAACTGGTCATGTCATTGTATAAATAATTTTAGATTATTGAACTTCTGATTTATTATTATGTAATTTTCAATTGTAGTTATAACTACATAGATCCAGATGTGAAAGTTGAAAGCTTTTTTAATGTGCATTTCTTGGTTGAGATATTAAAAATAATATAAAGATATTTAACATTATTCTCATTTAAAGTCTTAGGATAAAACCTATTTTGATGGTTATTTTTAAAGTTAAGTAGATTTCTTTCGAATTTGTATAAATACAATGCATTTTAAATGTATAATTTAATTGCACTTATTAACAAGATTATAGCTATTCTAGAACTTTCAATCAAATTTATAGGACCTATAAAATATTTACCCTTACATCAATATTTATTAGTTTCGATAAATATTCATCTCGCAAGTTAGTGTATGAAAAATACATTATCTGTTAGGCATATATTTTCATCTTTCTTTACGAATAGAGATAATTTATTAAAATTTATTTTTTTTATTAAATATAAAAATTTCTCATATTAGACAAAAGATACACATCATATGATTATAAATATAATAAAATTAGAACAAGAATAAGAAATATAACAATAATAAAAGAAATATAAAAATAAAAAAATTTAATTAATTTTTAATTGATGTGAATATATTCATCATTAATTAAATATTAAATATTTTCATCTTTGTCTATAAAGAACTCAGACACATCGAGATGAGTAAAATTTATAAGATTTAAATCATTAATAAAATTAGTCTCTGATTTTTTTCTTTTATCTTTTTTGGATGCCTTGCATATCCAAGATTAATGCCCTTTTTCTTTACATCTTCTACATGAATCATCAAAAAATATTTTGAACTTATTATTAGGATCTAATCTTTTATAAATATTTTATTTTTAGTGATTATATTTATTTTTATTATTTTACTATCTTGAAAATTTATGACCACCACAGAGGCGATAATCATATTTTTTCTGATAACTTTTGTTATGTTTATAATTGATAGTATTGCATTGACTTCTGGGAATGACATAAATTTAATTGAATATTTTTTATAACATTTTAATAAAAATTTATTATTTTATTCAATCAACAAAAAATAAAAGATAAATTAAGAGTATTTTTAAATTTTATATTCTCAATATTGTTGCTGTGAAATCACATTACTTACATGAAAAGTAGAGATTATCTTTTCTAGCATACTTTACTCAGATTTTTTCTTATTATATAATTTTAGTTACGAGACTATACGAGAAAGGATAGAATTATATTCAATAATAGTTTTATAGTCTTGTAATTTTAGATTTATCCACTCATCTTATCTTAGGTAAAAAAATACTTTTTTATTGATCAAATTTCTCTTTTAAATATTTTAAAAAATTTAGTGAATTCTCTACAGTGAGATATTGAACTTTTAGACTCTTATATAAATAATAGCGTAGGAAAATTATAATATTCAATTGATCCTGCTGAGATGATCGATTTTTCATTTTAATGGTATCCTTAATTCTAAGGGTGCAAATATATCTTTTTAATTTTTTGAGATCTACTATTTTAATTTAGTTATTTAAAAATAAAGAAAAATTAGTATAAAATCAAATATACATCACATAAAAAATATCATGTATATATTTAAAACTTCAATTTCATATATATAATATTTTATAGATCTAAAACTACAAGTTTTAATTTATTAATTATTATATAAAACTTTTAGTTCTAAAAACTTCAAATTTAATATAATTGAAACTTTAAGTTCAAATTTTATATTATAAGTTATTTTTAGAACTTCAAGTTTTTGTTAATTATATTAAAACTTTATGTTTAATATATGATAGTAAAATAACAAGAATAACAATAATAGCAAAATGATAAAACATAAAATTATTTAAATTTTAACTGCATCTATATTGAAAAACTTTGGGTTTATATAAAATTTTGATATTATTTAGGTCTTTAAGTCTAACTAGAGTAAAATTTTATTAATTTCATAACTTAATATTCTTAATTATCTTTTTATTATTAATATATACTATTCTTATTTTTTGATGTAAAAAATCTATTTTAATATCAACCAAAGAGCATATTCTTAAGAATAATTGCATAACAATAAATATAGTATAATATAAAAATATTAAAAATATAAATAAAATATTTTATATACTATAATCATGCCGTAATGTATTGTAAATATTGGCTTAATATATAAATAAAATAAAGTATATAAATTTGATTGTGATTAACTAATCAAGGATTTATTAAAATAATTCAATTCTTGAAATCGGTAGGTAGTTGATTCTATTCATTTCATTGCATTTGATTCAATACAAAAAGGGGATATATATATATATATATATAATTGTTTTAAATTCTGGTACGACCAATCATAAAATAGATAAATATTATAATATAATAATAGAAATTTGAGAAATAGTGTACACTTGTAAGGTGTATATAGAGTTGTGGTATAATATAACGAGAGACTGACATGATAAAAATTTATAAGCTATTGGGTGGAGCGATAAAAGCCAATAATGAGAAGCTTCTAACACAACTTACGTAATCGGCTAATAATTTTACTAACGAGAACCTTAAAACAATTTTTTTTTTTTAGTTTTTGTAGTCATTGGTACGAAACCTTTTTTTTTTTATATATAAAAAAGTGATGATAAATGCGTTACACTTTAGGCACATTTGAGAAAACCTAAATATGCCCATTAATTTTCAGCCCAAGTTCTAAAGTTGAAAGCCTATGGCCCAGCCCAACAAAACCCCCACAGGTTTTGCAACAAGAGAAGTGTGGCTTTACAGCTACGCGGGCCAATTCTACAGTCCACATTGTTCACGGACCGGAACTTCAAAACTCCCCAGCTTTGTTAACTAGTTGCAGTTGCAGACAATCAGCAAAGCAACTCAAGCAACAAACTTTAGATTCAACCCAGAATCGCAAAATCCTTGTACTTCATTCTGTCAAAGATTTCTTCTTCGCCACAGCAATGTTTAAAAAGTAAAACTCTCTCTCATTCACTTGGTGGGTTTCAATTTATTTTCTCATTTGTTGTAGATTGTTCATTCTTATGCATTTTGATGAATCACGGGATGTGTGTTTCGGTGAATGATTCTATTGATGAAACTGGAAAGAAGAGAGTTTTTTTTTTTTTTTTTTTGTTGTCCGTTTTTAAATTGGTTGCAAAACACTGGTTGTGACTCGTTTAATCTTATGAATTTTAGAGTAATTTAGTTTTTAAGTGGGGCGCTTTATAAAATTTTAAAACATGCTTGATCATTCTGTATTATGAGTTGACATTAAGGGCGTTCTGTTTTGTTTCATGTTTTACTACCGTAATCTTCTAAGTTCATTTATATATCAGACTGATTTTCTGCTAATGAGGATACATTTAGCTAGTGGTTTTGGAATTGGAAAGATAACACACATGGGGGGGGTTTCGTTTACAATTGGTGCAAAGCTTGGTGTAAGATAAATTTATACGGTGTAAATATTTGGATCAAATACTTTTACATTTGGTATACACGAAGTTGAAATGTTCCCTATGTGCACCCAAAATTTATATTATATATACTGTGCAAAACGATTTCCATGAGTGAGGATGCCTGAAAGTTTATGATGATGATGCGTGGTGTGGCCATTTGTCAGGAGAACAAGGCTGCAAATGCTATTACGTTCAACCACTCGTGAATGTCTCTATTGTGTAGTGTTAGCGTTTTATTTTTTATGTTTGAAGTTAGCTATTTTGAGATTTTGCTTTCGCCGATGACCATATGACCTGTATTCTAGACTGTTTTTCCCCTTTTGTGTTCATATATGTGGCATATGTTTCTCTTTAATAACTATTATTGCCTCCGTTGGTAAGAATAATAACCTGCCATGTGTCATGTGTGTTTTATTATCTTGTAGATTTTCATCTGAAGATGTGTCTGCACAAAATCAAGTGAAGGCATCTGTCCAGCGCAAAATTCGGCAAAGCATTGCTGATGAGGTTTAGATCTTGCCTGCTTTCAGCCTTTTATTTTTCTTCTTCTTGATAGTTTGATGGCTGAATTCTTAATGCTACATTATATGTTTATTTATGAAAAATTTATCTTCTGGTGCAGTACCCTGGACTTGAGCCAGTGTTGGATTATTTGCTTCCCAAGAAATCACCTTTGATTGTTGCTAAATGGTTTGAACTTTCTTGCTTCTGATTCTATATGTTTGTTTCTTTATGGTCATTACTTGAATATACTAAAACATGGTTCTGACGTTCACTCCCTCCTACCATTCATTGCAGTCAGAATCATCTGAACCTCATTCTAGTGAATAATGTTCCGTTGTTTTTCAATATCCGTGATGGGCCCTATATGCCTACTCTTCGGCTCCTTCATCAATGTAATGGTTTCTTTCTTGACAATTTTTCTTTCATGTTTTGTCGATGTTAGTTATTGTGTGATTGGTTGTTGTGTTTACTTTGAGGGTGATAGATCTGATATGTTTTGATGAATCTTCATTGAATTATAAGGAGGGATTTGTTGTACGTGATTCTAATCTTGCTGTTCTTTATTTATATGTACACAAATATTCTATCATCTAATCTATGAAAATTTAGTGAAGTGAAATGGGAAAAAAAGGTAACTCTTCTGAAAATTGGCTTTGTACTTCTGAAATAACTATCTAGGTTTTATATTGAACAACAAGGTGAGCAAGATTGTTGAATCATATGAGAATCAGGGTCCCCAGCTCCATTATCCCTAATTTGCTGTCATTCAAAGTATATGACAAGGCTTTTGCACCAATTCAAGATAGTGCTGAAATTTATGAAAGCAATTCATTCAAAATGAGGGAGATAGAAGGGTAGGAAATGTTAAAAGAAAATGATAGAGGGGAGGCTATTGACCTCGTTTGATTTGAGAAGTATAATGAGCAGGAATGCCAAAGCAAGGATTTCTATCTCTGAAAATCAGACTTCATGCTTGCATAAATGGGAGGAAGCAGAATTGAAAAAGGTTAACTGAAGGAAAAGAATATGTCTATATTTTTCTTTTCCATAAATGAAGTTTATAGATAACTTTAGGTTTGATTTTACTGTTGTGTTGATCACACTCCTTCAATTATGCGTCCATTAAATGCCAACTAAGACTGTAATTTCTTACATTGACACTATTATTATCCTCTTTCTTGTGACATTACTTTTGTTTTGTCTTGTGAGTGGATCTCTCTTCTACAAATTCAAAATGCAGAATATTTATTCTCTGTACTCTTGGTATTTCAGATCCAAATATAATGAAAAAGTTACAAGTTGATCGGGGTGCTATAAAATTTGTCCTTGCTGGTGCAAACATAATGTGCCCTGGTCTAACATCACCAGGTGGTGCTTTGGATGACGAAGTGAAAGCAGAAACTCCTGTGGTACAAATTGCCATTCTTTCTTTCTATCCATGTACTTTCTATATGCTTGCCTGTGAGGGTTATTGCTGATAATAAATTACTTCTTGCTTATGATATGCTAACATTTTTATGTCTGTCTGATGTATCAAATGGACATTCCCAGGCAATAATGGCAGAAGGAAAGCAACATGCTCTAGCTATTGGTTTTACAAAAATGACAGCTAAAGACATGTAAGTTAAACCTTTTTCTCTATAAATATAAATAATTTTGAATTATGTAGTTTGTCTAACTGGCAGGAGAATTCAGTGAACCATTCCCCCCTCCCCCCCCCCCCGAAGAGTAATGGAACAGGATCTTGGCTCAGCTCTGTAGTACCGGCCTAACCCATATATTTTAAATCTCATTTTCTGACAACTTGATCACTTACAAGCCTAAATGTTCATTTATTACTTCCAATTTTTGCCATCCTACCAAATATCTCCTTTAGAAAGAAAAACACAGATCTTTTCATACACTTCCACCTGCATTCTGAACAGCGCTACTTTGGTAGCTATAAATTGAATTTAAGTAATGGGTTGGAATGTTGCACTGTAATGAGAATGTTAGGAATTAATTTATAAACAGATTATTGACATCTCAAAATTGAAGGAAATAATTTTATTCGTGTTAAACCTCTGTTTTTCGTTTCTTCTGAGTATTATATTATTAATAAGTTTGACTTGTTTGCATGGTTACAGAAGGACAATCAACAAGGGGATCGGGGTGGACAACATGCATTACCTCAATGATGGCCTTTGGAAGGTAAGTTGCCGTATAATCCTTTACCATTCTGTATCTGTTTCCTGCTTAACAATGTTTTACATTTGTTTCGCATACTATTGTGCCTCTTGCTTGAGTTCAGCTTGTCATTTATTCATATTGTGCATAAAATTTCTACCACCAAATTTGGCATATATTTTGTGCTCTTTTTTATTCATGCTGTCTTACTTTCTTGTTTTGAAAAAAAAAAAAAAAATTGTTTGTTATATGTGAGGATTTATGCATTGGTCTTTATTGCAGATGGAGCGTCTGGATTAAGGAGGTGCCGAGTTTGGCAGCATTATTGTCGTTGTAACCGAAGAACAATCTTAAATTATTTTTCTGTCCTTGCTGTTTTCTTTTCTTTTCTTCATGTTTGTTTTTCGAGTTGAATATTTCTCTTTGTTTTGGTTCTCCTTACGGTCTGGATACACAAGATGATCAGTGTTTTTTTTATTTTTTTTTATTTTGGTATAGATCAATGTTTTAATCAATTTATCGTGCATATTACTTGTAATTCCATAATGCTCCTCTACGGCCGATAATCCGTAGTTGTTGATTCTTGGATGCTATTGAAACAGAGATACTGAAAAAAGATGACAATTCATGTCAATATAAAAAGCTTTATATAACAATAGATTCAAGACATTATGTTAATTATTAAATAAGGGAAATTGAGAAAATAATAATTTCTGTGTAAAGCTAGCGGGCATTTAGGAGTTGGGATAGTAAAAAACAACGGTAAATAGTTCATCTCACTAGAATTTTTATTACGATGATCAAAATCTATTTCACCATGAAGAAATAGATTGCATCTTTTATTTATTAACCAAATTGATTTTTCTTTAAAAAAAAAAAATAAATAAAAATAAAAGATAACGTAGTATTTGGAAATTTTTGGGTTGGGCCGAATACGCCTAATTCAAAGTTCACAGAAGGAAATGTGATGTCCACGAAGCCTAATAGAGCCGAGTACGCACACAAGAACCCAAATATAAAATTCCTTGCGAAACCCTACTCTCAATTATCTTTTCCTTCAGCGCGTCGGCTCTGGTACACCGCTCTACTGCCCGGAACTCGACAAACGTCGTCATGGTTCCTCTCGTTCTCTACCCGCCTTTCTGTATGTCCTTGTAAATCCAATTTTAAAAATAACTTTATGCGTCGTTGTTTCAGGGGATCGATCTAGTCGCAGGAGGTAAGAGTAAGAAGTCCAAGAGAACTGCACCCAAGTCAGATGATATTTATCTTAAACTCCTCGTCAAGGTCTGTAGTTTCTGTTTGGAACATGTTGTATAAGATAAACTGTTGGTTAAGTACTACAAAGATTTGATTTTTATTCTCTAAAAACTTGTTGCGGGTAAATTTTTTTATCAATTAGCTGTACCGGTTTCTCGTACGAAGAACAGAGAGCAACTTCAATGAAGTTATATTAAAGAGGCTGTTCATGAGCAAAGTGAACAAGCCCCCACTTTCTCTTTCAAGGCTCATCAACTTCATGAAAAGAAAAGTACGTGTTTTTGTCGTTTTCTTTTTTCTTTCATTTTAGGTGTTATTTTTGTCACTGTACTTGTGATTTGATTGCTGGGTTTGGTTTTATAATGCAAGTGACTAATAGGTATTTTTAGATCTTTATAATGTGGTGATTTTGATTGTGGGCTTCTATTGGATTTGTGATTGAATAGGAGATAAGATTGCAGTGGTAGTTGGGACGGTCACCGATGACATTAGGGTTTATGTGGTGCCGGCCTTGAAGGTTACTGCTTTGAGGTTTACTGAGACTGCTAGAGCTAGGATTGAGAAGGCAGGCGGAGAGTGCTTGACTTTTGACCAGCTCGCTCTCAGGGCTCCCTTGGGACAGAATACGGTATGTGTTTTAATGCAACTAATGATATTTAATTGTTCTTTCTACTGCTGTTTACTTATGGAATTGGCTTGAATAAATAATTTGAGTGATATAAGTTGTCCACAGAGTAATATCTATGTTTTCTTGATTCATAGACATGAATCTTTATACTTTTAACATATCTATTTTCTGGAATTGATTTTTGTATTCTATTTTGTGCGCTGAACGGCTGTTTATCTTTTGAGCATCATTATGTATGCTACAGTTTTGATGTTAAACAGATATTGTGACTATTATCCAGTTATGGATTTATTTCCTTGTAGTTTTGTAATAATGCTGAATTCTTACTGGTTTGGTGGCGGACCATTTCTTTCAGGCTTTTTCCTAGCAAAGATGTCATGTCATCGAATTAGTTTTCCTGAATTGTGTATTTCCTGTTTGACTTTTCCCTTGATTATTTCATGGTATCCATTACGTTGAAGTAGGATGAGTGACTTTATTATGTTTTAATTTATCTACAGATTCTTCTTAGAGGTCCAAAGAATGCACGTGAAAGAGTGAAGCACTTTGGTCCACCTCCTGGTGTACCCCACAGCCACACCAAGCCTTATGTACGATCAAAGGGAAGGAAGTTTGAGAGGGCTAGAGGAAGGAGAAATAGCAAGGGATTCAGAGTTTAAGTTAAATTTACTAGTTAATTGTGAGGCAGTTGTGTCATTTTTTTACCGTTGCACTCAAAATTTTGCTTGACTTCGGGTGTCTATTGTGATTCCTTGTAATTTTTGTCCTCGGTTTAATTCCTGTGCACGATGGATACCTTGTTTGAGACACAATTTTATTATTTCCAATTATGAATCTGTGTTTGTAAAGTACATTAAGTTTGCTCAAGGCCCTGTTAGTTAATTATAATAATGTTGAAGGTGAGCAGAAGTTATTATGGCCTTGTGGCCCTAGACGTTTTGAAAGTTTTTATGGCATTGCAAATAGATATTTTTCCTTTAAACAAAGGCACAATCTTCACAAAATATAGCTGCTTCTGTAAACATTTCACTTGTAACTCATTATCTGCAGTATTACCTTTTGTGTTGCATTCATTTTGAATGTGAAAGTTTTTAAAGCTAAAGTTTACGTTTTGGATTTTGTAATTTCTAGATTCAAAGGAAATTTTCTGAATATGTACCGGTGCGTTGTTGGTATGGGAGAAATTCAGCCTCCACCAAGAAAAGCTACGATAACTGGAGAGAAGAAGATTTATTTATTGCTAATTCATGTGGATAAATACTACTTCAATTTGGTGAATACAAATTGTACTTTCAGAAGAAGACAAAACAACTGTATTTTCAGAAGACGAACAAAACTTTTTGACGAAATCACGATGATGAGCATTGATTTCCTCTGCTTTTTCTTGGTGGATAAAGTGACTGACATTTTCCATTACAACAATTTCCTACTACAATGACCCATTCTTCTTAAAATTTCCGTTCCGTACATGTTTCTTGACCCTAGAGTTGTATAAACGGCATCAATTGAAAGATTGATTAAGTAAATAGAATATGATTAGGATTTATGAAATATAAACATATAATTTAAGGTTTTAATAATGAAATTAATTAAATTAACTTAAAATTAAGTTAATCTTTAACTTCAGCATGATATAATTAATTTTAGGGTAGGAGATCATAAAAAAATCAAATTAAGCAATAATTTTTGCTAGGCCATATAGTATAGGTGGCTAACAGGCCCAATCCGATGGGTTAGGGTCAGGTTGGGGAGGGTTGGAAATTGGCAAAAATAAAAACGGGTCGGATTGGATAACAAGATAGGGTTGGGCTGAGTTAGGTTACAGTTTCAAAAATATAGAACCGGCCCAGTCTTTGAAGAAGAGGAGGGCCGGGTCAGACTCATTTGATTATTAATTTTTTATTTTAATCATATTTTAAATTATCTTTAAAATAAAAATTAATTTTATTATATAAATTTATTTTTTATTATTGTAATAAAAAAATGATAACATAATTTAATTTGTAAAAGAAATCACTTCTTACTGTGTCCAATTTTATTAATTAAATAAAAAAAATTATAATAAAGGAGATATTTTAACCTTAACTTTATAAATTTTTTATATTTATTCATACTTTCTAATAATAAATATAAAAAATATAACAAATTAATTAAAACAAATATTATAAAGAGGAGGACATTGAGCCTTCATTATTTTTATAATAAAATAAATTTAAATTCTAATTATTTTTGTTCATAAGTCGTCATTCTTTAATCTTTAACTTCCTCTCTCTCATCCTATTGATTACTTAAATCAACTAATGGAGACAATTGGTGTTGTAATTGTTGTCTCCTCCTTTCTTCATTGTACCAATCTTTAAAGCACATTCACATTTCAAGAATTTCTGGTACCATTCTATTTCTTCGAGCATCAAGCTTTCATCCATTCAAACAAAATGCACTTTTTGATGAAATCGTTGATACTAGTGGCGTAAGAAACTCCCGTGCCATTTTTTCTAAAATAGAATAAGTCTTGGAATTTTCTTTCCACCACTTTAAGATATTCAAATCAGTTTTATTCTCCACTAGTGGACCTTACATGTAATAGGATAACTCATTGAATGAGGTTCACATTGTTTTAGGTCTCTTCACGATTGCGTAAGAATCCCAATCGCTACTAAAAATTATGGGAGTAGAGGAAGAGGAAGAAGAGCCCTTCCGGCTAGTAGATGTTGAAGTCCCTACAGAATACTCAATCTTATACATATGATAAATATTTGATAAATTTATTGATAAAATATTCTTACAAATTTATATATGTGTAATTGTTTCGAATAATAAATTTTCAAGTTCATTAAAATCTAAAAAAGTATAAAAATTTTCGATTAAAGTTTCACAATCAGAAATTTTAATACGTAGATTCAAGTAAAGGGTAATACTATATTAAAGGAGTATATCATCATAATACTTCCTAAATTTTTCTATCATAACTGATATTACTATAGTGAACTTAGGATGTTCTATATATTTTTTAAATACAAAAGCAACACTACCTAACGTGGAAATTACATAATATTTTGTTGAATAGTATTGTCCTGATAATAATTCTGTGGCTTCTTTAAATATTTTTAAAAATTGAGAGATAATATATGCAATCTCAAATTGTTCATGTATTATTTCATGTCCTATCATGTTATCATTTCAAAATTCTATTATTGGAACTTGATAAAGTAAAATACTTCAAAGCATATCATAAGTAGATTTTTACCTAATTGGTTTGTCTAGAAATAAGTTTTTAGCTTGTAGCTCATGTTCATGGCATAATTCTCTAAATTTTTTGCATCTAGCATGAACTATTTTTAAATAATAAACAACAATTCTAATTGATTCAATTATTGGTTTCATTATTTCGTAATCATCTTACATACATAAATTTAATATATGACAACACATCTATTGTGAAAATTTTTTTCATCTAAGATTGGTTTAATCGCATTTTTTTATTAAAGGAATTGCAGTGGTGTTATTCGATACATTATCAAATGAAATACAAAATTTTTTATCTTTAATCCTAAATTCATGTACAATAAACGTAATTGCTCTAGATATGACTATAGCATTATGTAAAAATTTTCAAATAGTTTAAAACTTATAATTCTTTTGTTTCAATACTAATCATCATCTGTCCAATGACATGTGATGCAAATATAGTATAATTCATTAATACCTCTCCAATTGTCGCAAGTCAATAAAAATAAATAGTTACTAGATTTTAATATTGTAATTAAAGTTTCTTTTCTTTCATTAAAAATTTTTAATGCATGTGTTCTAGCAATTGTCCTAGATATTTTCTTAAATGTTGGCTGATGTGCTTGCATCATTTCTATAAAATTTGGAGATTTACTCTCTGTAAATGGTTAATCATTTAAGACCAACTATTTAATAATAGAGTCTCTTGACTCAGTAGGATCAAATAAAAAATTACCACCTATAACTCCACATATTGTTCTAATTTGACTCTATTGTTGTAAATTTTTTAAATGTTCTGCTTGTTATCTTTTTATATGTCTACTAAGAGTTCTTAAATTATCATCTTTTTTAAATGCATACATCTTACTGCAAATTTTACTTCTAACCTTACTTTATTCAATATTTTTTTAAAATATTTTCATATTTCGGATTTAAGTTACCTACTCTGACTAGTGCAAGTTATGGTAGCTTTTACGTTGGTACTAGAAATTTGTTCACCTTTTTTTATATTTTTAAATTGTTCATAAGGAGGAACTGCATTTTCTTCTAACTCCTAAGAAAACTCATGTAATCCTTGTGAAGAATGGTGTGCTATTTTTCAAAGACTTAAAATATTTTTTTAAATTAAATATTAATTTAATCTAATCTAATAAATTAAAACACATAAATTAAGTAAAACTAAATATTAACACAATTTAAAAAATTAAATAAAAACTAAAAAAATTAATAATAATTAATTAATAATAATTTAAATGATAAATTAGAAAAACTAAATAATAACACAATTTAAATTTTGATAACTAAAATAATTAAAACACAAATTAAGTAATTAAACAATAAACAATTTAAAAAATTAAATAACTTAACTAAAAGAATTAACAACTATTGATAAATTATTAATATTTTAGATGATGAATTAAATAAATTAATTAATAACACAATTTAAATTTTAATTAACTAAAACAATTGAGACGTAAATTAAGTAAATTAAATAATAACTAATTTAAAGAAAGTAAATAATTTAACTAAAAGAATTAATAATAATTTAGATATCAAATTAAACAAATTAAATAATAACATAATTTAAATTTTAATTAACTAAAAAAATTAAAACACAAATTAAGTAAATTAAATAATAACTAATTTGAAGAAATTAAATAACTTAGCTAAAAGAATTAACAAAAAATTAACTAAAAATAATTTAGATGATAAATTAAATAAATTAAATAATAACACAATATAAAGAAATTAAATAAATTAGC
>JAWDEX010165613.1:0-17181 GCA_035221805.1 Trichilia hirta | reverse complement strand
AAAACCTCCTTTAATATTTTTTTCAAGTCACCGTATTCTTACCAACAATTAATTTTGCAATTAATTTTACGGTGTCTTAGATTTTCATGTAACGGATTTGCTTATGCAACATCGGTTAATGCCATTATTAGAGTATCAATCGGCCAAAATTCCACGACATGCCAATGGATGATTTCACCTTGCCTCAAGTCTCGTCAAGAAAAGGGCATCGATCTTCTATCATTTGTTTAAAGTTGACCAAGACTTTTTTCAATTCTCACAAACTCGAACACATAGATTCAAAACTCTCTTAACACATTTAATCTCCTGTTGGCATACTCAATAGTTTTTAGGTATAACATTCAATTAGCAGGATGCCACAATGGGACCATGGTGCATTTGATTTATTAGAAATGACAATTTCTTTACGTTATCATTAATTGATAATAATTTATATGGTAAAATATACTTTGTGTCTATTTCTTTTAATTGTTTGATAATAATTTATCAATAAATACTTCTTAAAACTTGTAAAATAAAGATGATCGTGAATTTGCATACCTATAAAGTTCAATATTTGTAATTTATATAAAATTTATGCATATGTAATTTATATAGAATATGCATATATGTAATATAAAAAAAAAAAAATTATTTCGAAACTCTACTAAACTAAATAAGAATGTTACATATTCAAAAATCTTAATCATAAATTTACATTTCAAGTGATGTAACATTTATCAAGAATTAAATAATGTAAATACATAGCATTTCTCCAAAATAAACCACACTTCTTAACTAGTACGAATTTTGAATTGCTAATTAGCTTTGTCTAGTATGTAGTAAAAGAAATTCCTTGGACCACAGTTATAAAAGTCATCTTGATCAAGTAAATTAATAGCAAGAGGAAAAGCAAGATAATTATATAATAGTAATGTTAAATGAGACCAAATCAAACAGCAAATTAAAGAAGATGTTAACGAAAGAAGATTGATTGGTATTTGTCTAACATAATAATGATCATAATAACACCAAGTGATTGCCAGCTAACTAAATAAAAGAACAACAGAAGAGATGGATGAAGTGATGAAATGAAGGAACTCAAATAGAAAAGTAAAGAAAGTGGGCAAATTAAAGGAAGAATATTGAGTTGTATTTATTGTTGTAGGGCAAATGGAAGTGTCCGGCAGAGAAGGTAGCCCGGAAAAAGCGACCTCCGTCCCGGGAAAAACGCTGTGTACTCTCTTTACCTTATCGTGGGGTCATCTTCACATGCCTCCATGTGACGTGAACACAACAAAAACACAGTTACAAACACAAACACTACCCTTACCTTACCGTTTTTAATATTCCTTCTTTATCCACTCATTTTTTAATCTTCGGCTTTAATTGGATTTCATTTTGCTTGCTAATTATTGACATTATTTATTCAACACCACATCCAAAAAGTTGGTGTTGATCACACTCACTTCTTCTCTTGGCATTTTCGAATGGTGTCAAGAAATTATCAAAGAAAGGTGTGTGTATATATGTATGTTAAGTTCATTATTTATGAGTATATATTTTGAAACTATAATACTAGCTAACAAACAAATTTTTACACAAATTCTTTTCTATATAAACTTATATTATAAAATTGTATTATTATTACAAATTTGATATAATTTTATTTTTCTTTTATTTTAATATTGTTACATCAACTTGTGTTTATATATAGGAGTTCATATATGTAACGCCATTCATTTTAAAATTAATGCATTGCAATTTATAAATTATAATTATTGTTAACTATAATCTAATTATATATGCATAAATGATTCTTTTGTAGCTTGGTTGTATTGTCTGCTAATCTGTAATTCTTCTTTTTTGATCAATATAATTCCTCTTGCCTTTCCAAAAAAAATATGCATAAATAATTAACAAATATAATTAGGAAGTGAAGTAAAAATAAGTTTTTGTTAAACACTTGCTTGTTTTCAAAATTAAATAGAAAATAATTTACAGCTATAAACAAATTAATTTTAATTCTTTTATATTTTAAACAATCTAATCTCATTCCATTTTATATAAAGAAAATTTAGACTTTTCTCTTTAAAATTAATGGAGAGAAATCGATACCTTGACCTATTATTTTCATGACAAGACATTATATAAATTAAGTTATTTTCTTAAGAACAAACAAATTCTAAATAAATAATTACAAAATTTACTATCAAAATGAGAATTTATGAGAGGAGAGATAGAAACATCTTAACAATTAACTCACTGACTGAATTCTTTTATAGTGAGTAAAACACTTGTGAACTAATTTTTTTTCACATTAACTTGTGTAGGAGAAATATATTTAATTTATTTTTCTGTCGAAGGTTTACTCTCACGGTCTATGTATATTTTAATAGAGACTTAAATTCCACGAATTAAAGATGTTATGCATTTCTCTTCTTCCCTACTTACAAACTAAAAATATGTATTTAATAAATGTATTGACTAGAATGTTATATGGTTGATCTCTATGGTACATTGTGCAAGCCTTGCAATAATTTATTTATTTTGACAGAGGTAGTTTTTGTCACAGCAGAAACACCTATAAAAAAATATCTCATAGGAGCTATGTGTTCAATTATGGGTTTCGACCATCTGCCCCTGCTTGGTTAGTGAAGAAGTTGATGAATGATAATATTAGATATAATAATAATTGACCAATCGGAGGAACATTGAATAATGTTATGGTACAAACTAGTACTATAAAAGTGTGATTATTTGTTTAATAGTTGTTTGATATTTTTGTATTAATGGTAGTTTGAATAATATTTATGAAACAATTTTAACTCATATCATCTTTTAACTTTTTGGTGTGGTATGTTAGATTGTTGTATATATGTGACTCATTAAAAATATGATAAATAAGATTAATTTCACAAATTAATCTCAAGGAGTTCTTGGAATCCATTGAAGAAAGAGTTAATTATTTAATTTTAAGAAAAAATAATATTAAAGAGGTCAAAATTATGCTCTCCTAGGGTTTTAGTATTCTATTTTTAATAAAAAATTAAAATTTAACTAAATTATAATATTATCCTTAAATCCCAAAATTAAAATAAATAAAATATTTAAATTCTAAAAATAAAATTCACACAATATTCTTTATCTTAACTTTCTTTCAAGTTAAAAGCCATAATTTGAAACAAAATCTACTTAGTGTTGGCCTTTGATTTTTTTTTCAAGGAATTCTCACTTTAACTCTAGCTTGAAATTATCTCACCTATAAAAAACTCGACCTTGAGTTTTTTTTACTTTTCTAGGTGGGTTGCACCAACTTAAAAAATATAACCTCTTTTATTGTGATTTTGAGTGCATCTGCAGAGAAATTATAAAATCATTTGGTAATGCTTCTATCAACACACCATGAGCGGCTTTTATTACATTCATTTGAATTTGATTTTTATCTATTAACAACTTATTATTAGAATTTTTGATTTAAATGTTACAGCACACATCCATAACTTTATGAAGATCATACTTTTCAAAATTAACAATAGCTTCAACTTTCAACATAAAAATTGAATTATCATGAACTTAAGCATGCTCTATTTAATAGTATATTGCTTAGATTATCTTTGCCAAATTTAGTTTTATTCACAGTATTAGAGATAGTTTCATATTTTTCATTTACCACTTCATCTAAACAACCAAAATCATCATTAGATAGTCAATCATTATAATCTTTAACCCTAAATTAATCTTAGGCCTCTTTTGCAAACCACGTATTTTAATGTAATTTTTTATTTTCTTTATTTTTTGATCAGGGGCATTTGAATATTTATGTCTATAAGGATCCAAGATATGTTTTTGCTCATCTTTAGTTAATTTGGACACACTTTACTGCTCGTAATGCCAAACATTCACTTACTTATATTATAGATCTCCAAACAACAAATTGTCGACATCAAGATTGTCAAAAACATAATAACAAATCTTATTCATATAACATTCAATTAAAAATTTTATCCAACATTTTTTCTCACAAGAAGTAATTTCTCTATAAAGATTTATACTCCTTACAATATCATAGCATTTATGGTAATCATTTTAATGAAAGTTATGAGATACCTAATAACTTACGCATACTTAATCAACTCTCTTTTCTAAAATCTCATTTTTTCTTAGGTGATTTATTTCACCATTATTTAAGTAGATTGTAATTTTTTTTTTTAATTTTTAGATGACGCAATAATAATAATATTTTAATAAATAGTGTTAAAAATATAAATTTATTGTTTAAATTCTTATGAACAAATTGATGTGATATGATATTATCAAGTAATAAAAATACAAAATTATTGTAATTAATAAGAATTAATGATGTAGACATAGAGCAACCAATACTATTAAGCTGTATTAGTTTATATATAAAAATTTGTACAAAAATTTTAAATTTTTAATATTATTCTAATATTAATTTGTCACATCAATTATTATATAAATTTATATACAAGAGTTTGTATTTACTACCAGCGTATATGATAAAAGTTATATTTTAATAATACATAATCACCTAATTTTTAAATGTATGCTTGCAACTATTGTATTTTAGGTAGTTGTTAAATTGAACTACATAATTGAAATATTTGATAAATATATTTTTTATTTGATATTTAATATATGAGTGGTGCTAAAAGTATAAATTTTTTTGTATAATAACTGACATAGTATAGTAATATTAATTGATAAAAATACAAAATTAATATAATTAATAAAAATAAATAATTTAGACTAAGTGATATTTAATACTATCATGCTATATTATTTTAAATACAAGAGTTTGTATAAATAATTTGCATAACTAACATGATTCTTTAATATATCTGAATATATTTATAAATTAATAATTGTGCACCTTAATAATCATAAACTAAAAACTACAATATTCCGTCATAAATATTCTTAAGTCGTCATCATTATTATAGAATCATATTACTACTTACCAATATAAATGCATAAGTAAAGAATAAATATCAATAATTATGCTACAATTGTTGAAAATAAATTAATAAACATTAAATATAAATGCATAAATGTTAATTATATTGTAAAAATTTAACTGAATCATAACCATAAATTAGCATCTTTTACTAATCTAAATTTATCTAATTTTTTAAATATTATTTGACACATGTATATTGTTATATAGAATTGAATTTATTTCTTATTAAACTTTTATTTTTTAAGAGCTGAAATCAGCACCAAACCTAAATCCCATGACCTTTGAAACTCGTACCATTTTACTCGAAATTACCGAGATTGAACCCAAGTTCTTTAGAGCGCGTGAATCAAGACTTTTTTCTAGACATATCTGAGGTGGGACCCATAATTTGCCCCACTAGGGTAACCGTCACCGTCAGATCCGGACGATTGCATCCTCGCCGCACGTATATTCATGACCTACGTAGTAACAAATAATAATATTATCATTTTATTTAATCGTAAGGGTAAATGGGATCAAGCGGAGTCAGCTGTTTTTAACAGAGCAGCGCTGCTTGGAACCAGAATAAAATTTAAAGAGAAAGAAAGTTAGGGTTCAGTAGCCTTAATATTCTTCTTGGGATTGGTGGTAAAAAAGACCCCAGTTCGCCTATAAATACAACCTCTCCTCTCCCCTAAACCTACGCCTTTCGTTCTTTCTTTCTGTCTTCTTCTTCATTCTTCCCTTTCTTTAAATTGTTTTAAGGGTTTGATTGATAGTGATGAACCTTCTCTACCTACCAGTTTGAATCTAATAATAATAAACTATAATGAGAATATGATCCTCTTTGTAATTTTCCACAGCTTTCTTGAACTGCATCGGTCAATCGTTGCATGTAGCGACGTCGTATTAATTTTTTGCGGTTCAATAAAGCTGTGGGAAGATACAGACAGGTTCAACTGAGACTAACTTTCAAGATCGGTCTATCATCCTCTCTGGTATCAGTTTATACTTTTTTGTTGTTTCTTTAGTGGCGACTATCTTGTTTCTGTTGGTTCTTTTGATTATTTTTACTTTCTGCTTGTTAAACTGGTTGGATCCGTTGACTTTAAGAGATTTATGGCTTTGGATGAATATTATACAGGTATTGCATGAATCTCTGTCTTCAAAATAGAGAAATTTCTCAGCCCGATGGCTCCACTTATGGATATTTACAACTTTATATTACAAATCTGAATTCTTAGTGTTAGCTGATCTTGATCATGGATAATAAGTTGCGTCATTTGATATGTTGTTTACAGTTTATATACAGCGTATCATGGATCTGTTGTTAATTTTCTTTGCTTATGTTTTGTGTTTCCAAAGGAAAGGAGTTGAAACAAAGAAAGATTTTTATGATCAGTGTAGATTCTTATCTCTGTTTAATATCTAATTATGGAGTTTCTCTATTTCCTTTTTGTTATTATTGACTTGTTTTATAGTACAATTTACAACGCAGGGAAATGATAAAATTACAAGCAGATCAAAAGGATTGAAAAGATATTTATAAATAACATTGATGTAGACCCACTGACCTGTTTATTCTGTCTTGATCGTTAAGGTATCAGCAAGTTCAGTTACTTTGTTTTAGTTCATTCTCTCTTTTGCAGATTCCATTCAATTCGGAAACTTTTAAAACGTGAGTCTCCATTAATTTCTTGCAATGGTAGTTGTCTCTTGCTAATGTAAACGAATTTTTGGTTGTGATGTTTGTAAATCTTGTGTCAGGTCCAGTAATTGACCTCAATTTAGGGTTACTTTCTAATTCCTATCGTTAAGTTTGGACCATTTTTGATGTTTTTGTGTACAGGCAGTAATTAGATTGAAAAGGCTCCACTTATTGAATGTTTCCATGGACCACCATGTTATCAACATAAATTCCTTTTATACGATTGGGATCCACGGATAAATTTATACACATAGCCTTTTGAGCCATGAATTTAAAATGAAACGAACTTGTTGTTGGGTGATGTTCTTGTGGAAAGAGGTTAAGCTTAAGAAAGCATGAGTCATGGACATAGAAATGCTAGCTCAATACTTGTCTCCATTCCTCCTTTAGAAAGAAAACACTGAACATGGATGATGCACAAGAAGCTTGGAGGACTTGGAGGAAATTAGGGTTTCTTCTTGTTTTCCTAAGGAGGGAACGACAGCTAAGTGGCAAGAAAAGGTCTTACGGATGATAGTCGACTTTCAAAAGAATTTAAAATATATTGTTTTGTCTTGTTTCTGCTGAAATTGTCTATGATCAGATCATGCCATTTTGCTTTTACTATCTGGATTGTTCTTTGAATGATCTACAGGCATTTATTCTCCGATTAAAAATTACAGCTTACAGTGTAATAATAACATATGCCAGACGCCTTTCGATGAACTTAGCTGGAATTAGAGGTGCTCTCACGGGAATCTCAATTCCAATTAATTAACCTCCTTTTGTTATTTTATAAATGTTTCACAGGTCATATGATCTAGTCTACTTTAATTACATGTGCCAACTAATCTAACATTTTATTCTAATCACCATTCTTAGATTTCTTTGCTGTAATTTGTTATGCTTTATATTGGATGAAATCAAATTATGGATGAGGATTCCTTCATTAGAGATTAATTATTTAAAAACCTTTGATCATCCTCTATTATTACCTTAACTTTATGGTGTCTCGGGCTTAATAGTGATGGTGATTTGTAGACTTAAAGGAAAATCACTAGGATAATGTGTAATTAAGCAGTGCTTTCTAATTGGTTATCGTTTACCAAGTCAAAAAATGGAGGATGTTTATGTTTGCTTAACTTTAAATCTGGCTTCCCTTTTGGGGAGAAAGTTGTTGAAAAAGCTAAAATTTTCTTGTGCTTTGTGGCTGTAATCACTAATCTCAAAGAGAGAGAGGTAAAATGTGTTAATCAAACTATAATAATTAATTAATTGCAGAAGCTTAACGCATAGTCCACTAGATCTGGTTGTCTTAGAACTCTTAACTTTTGTCTTATCGTTTAAACTCTTTGTTGCAATTTGGCAAGGATTCCCATTAATTTCGGTTTCGTGTATCCTACTTCCTATCTCTATCGGTTTCGAAGAAAGGAGAAGAAAATAATAAAATGATTTTGCAAAACAGTTAACGATTTTATATTTATTATTTATAATAATTTTTTGTATTTAATACAGTAATTAATGAATGTCTTTTATTCACTGACAACTATAGCTTATCAAATATAATAATTTTAACATGTTCCCTTATAACTTGCTAAATATAATAACTTTAACAAATATCTGAAAGTAACTATTTAGCAAAATCCATAATAAAATTACTGAGATTCTTTTTTCCTTTTTAAATTGATTTAGTTATTGCTTTTGTTTTTCCCAGATCCTCCTTTTACCTTCGCATGCACGCACGTGCAGCCCTAATAGTAATACAAAAAATTATATGTATATGTATATGTATATGCACGAAGCATGCATGCATTTTTTGCAGCTAAGGTAAATGATACAAATTTTTAATGCTTCCAAAATTTCTTTATTTTTATCCTTTCCTGAATTTCCTTGGATGTACCAAACAAGACTAAAGGAATTTTACATTATTTCAGAACCATTAAAATCGCTTTTCTATTTTGATGAAAATTCGATTCGATCCAAAAGAGCTGTATAATTCCTGTTTTGAATTTGTGTTGGATGCTTTACCACACCCCCAATCATGATTATTCATTTTTGTTGGTGCGTTTTGCTTTCGGGTTGTAAATGATATATGTATACATATAAAGTTGCCATTTATTGGTGCGAACTTTCACATCAAATACAAAGGGGGTCTGGCATTTGCTTTGTAGTTTCGATATTTATGTCTTTCTTGTTTGAATCTATGGTTGATCAATTGTTTTATTATTTCAATAGCGACGTGACTGTAACATTTCCCCAACACATATGGGCGGCATTATTGCTTTCCCCTGCCATTTCCCCATCCCTTTGAGCAAATTAGAGTCATAGTTTTTCATAAGTCTATTTCTTTTACAGCCTGTTGTAGATCATTTGGATAAAGAAATTTGTAGAAGAAAACGGCAAAAAGGTTTGAGCAGATATTTGCATCAATGAAGCTGTGGACTGTGAAGTAGAAACTTGAATTCCATTCTTATTAAATTTGTAAACAAGATATCATGGAAGTTTGAAAGCAGTGTCAATTCAAACCGACCAAAAAGAGCATAATAAACCATACCCTCATGTATTCTAGGAGATCCAATTAGATTAAAATGACACTATCCGTTAAATATTTAAGGAACTTCTATATTGACACATTAAGTTATCAACATCGGCAACTAGAATATATGGGTATTAATAGGCAAAATCATGAGAGAAAACTGGTGATTTTGGATCACATGAGATCTCACTAATTCAACCTTTGCTGTCAATAGTAAGAAAAAAATGATCTGTGTGTAATTAGAAAATTGAAATTGATCAGTAAGTGCATCCGTAAGCATTTTAATTATTGTAGTATTTTTGGTAAAAATAGCTTTTACACTTGCGCATACATGTCGTGTCAAAATTTAACTTCGTAGGATAAAGCATCTTGAGAAACAAAGATTAAATTAATTAGGGTCTAATTATATTGGCACAAAATGAATTATATATTCAACTCATTAACATTATCTCTATTATGGTGTACAGAACAGCCATGCCCCTTTGTCTGGCCTATTATAAAATCTACTTTTTGGTGGACCTACTCTTCATCGGGATCGGTGGATTCAATTGGCTTAAAAACATTCAAAATTGATTAAATAAAACTTTGCATTAGGTATAGATTCTCGTAACACATCATGCTTTTTAATTACTGTTTATAGTTGATTTTTACACCCTTTATAATTAATTCACAAACGTAGAAGGGTTTTCTCACCTCACCTCACCCTTCTTTAATTATCGTTCATTGTTGTACTAATTTCAAAGAGTCTAGCCAAATGGCAGAAGTTTAATTTAATGATAAAGAGAGTTAACTCATGATGAGCATATTTGTTTAGTTAATATCCCCACATGGATGTGATATTGAAACGATGCCATATTTGTTTAGAAAAGAAAATGGAGAAAAGGAAAAGTAGATGGAACAAGAAGTGCTTTGTGTGAAGTAGCTAAACTTAAAAGTGCTTTTGGCTGTTGTGAATCTTGTGGTCTGGTTTTTGCATTCAGCTTGTTTCTCTTTGTATCCTTCAAGTACTGTTCACACCATTCTGCATCAAAATTAGAAGTATTCATCTATCTAACTCCACCTAAATAATCTTAAACTCGTAATCCAATGACAATAATGATGTCTAGATACAAAGAAAACACTGCAAACCTGTTAATTAGGGGTTAGTCATTATAAGAACAAAATTCAACAGATTAAACACCTTAAAACGAGATCAAATTCTTAATATACAAAAACAACTGATTTCAATTCTGCAATTTACAGCTTCCAGCAGTATCTTAAAATCTCTAGATATTAAACCTAATCTTTGTCATTTTTTAAATGATTAAACAGTGGTAAGGTAATTAGGAATCTCAAAAACCGTTCAGATATTCCAAACGGGTAATAGTTCGAGAAATTTATACCTTTTTACTGCCACCCTGTTCTATTCTCTTCTCTGAAACAAAGAAAAAACATGTAATGAATGAAAACTGAAATGAATCCGGAAAACCGTTAATTAAATTGCATTGAGAAATGTCAACAGAACTCAATTTGAATCCGAATGCAGTAGTTCATTCAAGGGTTCCAGAGATTTTAAAATGTCAACAGACCTTTGGATAAAAGAGAAGAATAATTGAGTAGAATTGACAGTTTAGATCATCGGTTCAGTTTCAGATAGGTTGGCCCATGTGCACTCAACTATGCCATCTGATTATACATCATTGTATTATGTATTTATCTGCTGCAAATTATATTAATATATGTCTCAACTACCGGCCGTCTGAGGAGAGAAAGAGAAGCTGGAGCCGGAGATGAAGATGGGTAAAAATTAAAGATAGTGGTTAAAAGTTAAAATAAAAAAGAATGACGTCAGAAAAAGACAGAGGATAACCCTTTTTACAGAATTGTAGGAGGAGATGATGTAGAGAGAGGCAAAACCAAAAGCCCAACAGGAATAACTATTATCATCGAAGATAAAGAAGAAAGATGGGGAATCTTCTCCATCTGCAAAATTTTAATTTCTTCATCATTTCGATAGAATGAACAGTTATGCATCAATTATGTAAAGGAAACCTTTGCATCAGAATTGCAGACAACTAGGTTAATATATTTATATATATAAATATATAATAATGTTCTTTACCTCTCTTCGTGCTTGGTACAAATTTGCGTTGCAGTAATATGAGTATAATATGAATTAATCAAAATGAAATAACACTGCAGATACTTTCATATGTTCTTTAGGACTGCTTTTGGAACTGAAAGTCAAAGCTGAGATTAAAAAAAATAAAAATAAA
Source organism: Trichilia hirta (assembly GCA_035221805.1). Classification (NCBI taxonomy): domain Eukaryota; kingdom Viridiplantae; phylum Streptophyta; class Magnoliopsida; order Sapindales; family Meliaceae; genus Trichilia; species Trichilia hirta. The sequence goes on along the minus strand of JAWDEX010165613.1, from coordinate 5,761 downwards.
AATTAAAGAATAACAGACAATGAAAATTGAAAAGCACATCGTACATCTGCATATCAGAAGCATGGATAATTCAAGAAATTCATCGTTGACCAACAGGTTTTAAGAAAAGGTTTATGAATTGTAAGAGAATTTTGAGGATTACCACGATCCATTTCAGCTAAAGAAGACCTCTCCCCCTTACCCATCTGTGAAAAATCCTGAAAATTGCCATGTTCTCCCACAGCTTTCTTGAGCTTCCATGGCTCTAGCTAGCAATCCAATCTAAAGAGATGAAAGCAGTATACTAAATGAAAGTTCAAGAAAGCTGTGGAAAAGCATGACCAGGACTTAATATTTCATGAGTCTCTTCAGATTTCACAACTCCTTTTGCTTAATTTCATCTGCGTAAGAAAAAAAGGAAGATAAAAGGTGAGAAAGAAAGAAGAAAGAAGGAAGCAGAAAGCCCATACAAAGTGGTTTATCATCATGGACCACTCTGCCATAAATAATTTGTATGTGTATAATAGAAATAACAAGCTGCTTGCTTTATAGATAGGAAGGAAAGAAAGAAAAAGAGTAGTAGGGTTCATTTCCCTCACAACTCAGAAGGCACATTTTACTCTCTAAAATCGTCCACTTTTGAGTGCGCTGTGGGGTACATTTGCAACCAGTCGCATTGTTAAAGTAAACAAGCAAATAAATTAATAAATCAAGAAAATTAAAATTTAAAATACCTAATACTAATTTTAACAATCGACTATTATAATATCATAGTCAAACTCTCATTGCATATTTGTACTTTATAAATATAATCTCATTTTATATTAATAAGCTTGATTTTTCATCTTAATTTTACTAGATCTATATCAATATATCGATTAAAAAAGAAAATTGAAAATAAGAGCAAAAATTTATAAAATCATCCCATCCCGATCACATGCAAGCATGTGATTTGATCTCTCTCTCTCTCTCTCTCTCTCTAAATTTTATTGTATTAGAATGAAAAGGTATGGGTTGTTTATGGTCCCCCAATCGTTGTGTATTTTCTTTTTTTAACATCAAATCCGTACATATTATATATGTAATAATCAATCAGTTTATTGTAACCGTTCTCCTAGCTACATATATTTCTTCATTCTTTTTAATTTGTATGAGTATGGAATTGAGATTGTTCTAGTTCTACATCACTAGCTATAAGATAATTGTTTATTTTTGTTGTTGCCTCGTGTGTACGGTTCTGATTTTAGGTCACACTCTTTCGCACGCATGGAGCCACTTGTCCCTTTCTTTGTTGAAAGGATTATGAATTAAATTAAAAAAATAATTGCAATAGATGTACATTGATTCAACTAGTAAAACTTTTGAGATAGGATAAGAATTTCATTATTTGCTCATATTAAGATAAAGGACGAATTTAGTTCATTTGTATATTTAGTATTATTAACTTTCACCTGACCTTAATTAAGAGGAGAAATTTTGAGTTTAAGATTCTCATGTTAAAACAATAAAAAATGTTTAATAACATTAATTAATAGTAAAATTTATTTATTTTTTTAATAACATATAAAATTTTTAGATTTCATCTCATAACAGTTTCAAATCCTAAGTAAAATATTCAAATCCCAAACATTCCTTATTTTTACATAAAAATAATTAGAAATTAAGGTAATAAAAGTTTATTGGTGTTTTATTTATCAATAATATTAGAATATAAAATCTTATACAAATTAATGTGATAATATTATATTTTTATCATGTTTTATTTTCTTTTACTTTGGTGAAAATTTCTCTAATCCACATAAATTTATATGTAGGTACTCCTCTTTATTTATATTTATTATAACTTTTTATTATTTAGTTGGATATGGTGTATAAGATTGGACAGCATATCCTCTAATTGTTATTATTACAATTTCTAACTCATTTATTATAACATTTTAATTTTTGTTATAATTTCCAACTTAAATTATATTTTAAAAACTCAACAAAAATCTAGAAATTATGATTAAAAAAATTAAAAATTATAATAAAAAAAATGAGAAAAGTTAAAGAATGTATGAAAATTCTTGTACTGAATAAGATGACCCTTCATGGCTAGGTGTAGGTAAGAAATTTTTAATTCGCTGAAAAGATGTGACTTCGTGAAGATATGGTTAAAGACCCCTGTACATGAAATTATAATTTGGAGTCTTGTTCGAAAAAATTGATTTTAACAAATAAAATTACAGTAAAAATAATTATTTTTAATTTGTTATATTCATTTTTTGCTATCACAGTACAAAATTAATGGCGTGATTACTTATTTTTTGCTATCCTCTAGACCTCCTTTATGTATGGACACGTTTTATTTTGCATACAAACTATTGTATTTTTCTCTTAAGCGGAACGTACCTCTGCTTTATTCAAAATATATTTTTTGTAGGCACTCGTTAAGATTTGAGAAGAATTTAAATGAGTTAGTTGAGGGGTTGTAGAGTGCACAAACACGACCTTCATAGCACTAACTTAAAAGAATTTAGATCCATTCATTTCATAACCTATTTAGTTTTTTAAGTTAATTCTTGGTTATTTCATTAGAAACCTAATTCTATACTCTAGTAATCCATATTAACAAATTAAAATCCTATTTAATTAAAGTTCTTTTTAATTAAATTTGTACTTAATCTTTATCAATAATAATTATTTAATTGATCTTCTATTTGATGTCCATGATTAAAGGTAGGCCTATGATAAATATCATGTCACTTTAATTATTTCTTTATTCAAAGTTACTGAATACTCTGATGATTATCTTAATACTTCTATATTCATAAATTAAATTTATAAATTAATATTATTATCGATAAACAATTTATTGAATGAACCGTGGCCCCACATTTAAATAATCAAGTATCACAAATAGCTTAAAAGTATATCATATGAATATATTTTATCTTGTATGTATATATGTTTACTATTCATAAAATTATATTTTCAAATTATCGAATTTTTGACCATATTATTAGATTTCACTCATTGTTAACTCAAATAATATAATATATAAATGTAAGTTCATTACTTAGATTTAAGATCTATTAAATATATTAAAATTTATGTGAATTAAATCTAATGACATTTATTATGCATTATTTTAATTCAGGATAGTCTGATTCAATATATAACATATATATTAAATTTTCTACTCAAAATCTCTACTTTAGATGAGGATAAATCATTCACTTTAGAAATAGAAAGTTACGGTCTTATATTATAAAATGCATAATTTATAAATAACTATGAACTATCTTTTATATAGAAAAATATGTAATTTATATTTTTCTATATTAGTATCTAATTTTTTTAATACATAAAGCACATATTTTATAAATAATGGCTAAATAATATATGAACAAATTGTATGTAAAATAAAATTTTATTAAATAAAAAATAATATTATTACATCTATATTTTTAAGAGTATAAATAATAACATTAACTCCATTTCTGTAGTACAGTTGTAATATACAATTAACATTTCTATAATATAGTTGTTGTAATATACAATTAAAAATATGTAAAAAAAGGGAAAGATCACTTAAATAAATGGAGGACTCTTTCTTAATTAATAGGATCTATGGAGCTTAGTAAGTCAATCATCTGTCTATTAGAATAGTCAATATTTATTAGGTGTTTCTCTGGAAGAGGTTTAATAGTAATCTCATTATTTAATATTATAGAAGTTTTTATTGGACTATGATATTGAAAATTTTTCTTGTTTTAAGTTTTCATGTAAAAATTCGTATATTTTTATTGTTTGGTTATTTGATTTTGTAATAGGTTATTATACTCTGATGTTGTAGTGCACAATCTTATTTAATCACGTGAGGTTAAGAAAAAAAAAAAAAAAATTATCCATAATTTGTTTATTTGGTAATTTTTTTCAACAAGTGACATAACAAATTAGGTTGCTTGAAATTTAATCTTTTGTATAAATTAAGATAAAAGAAATTTTGACTTGCATGATTAAATTTAAATCGTTGAATTCTCTGGTTCAAACGTTTAAAATGAAGGATTGTTTTATTATTATATAATTGAATTAGATGATACACTGATTCGGCTGCACAGAAAAATAGATGTTGTTATCATGCAATAGATTGAATAAAATGTGTATTATCATGTCAAAAAGAAAACAAGAGTATATGCTCACTAGAAGAAGCTAAAAAAAATTTATGAGCAACGAATAACGCAAAACAAGACCCGTTAATTTAAAATATAAAGGAGTGTAGTTGAATTGAGTACACAAATAAGTTTTTAAGGCATAATTAATCAAACTAACTCCTATGAAGAATACTCTAAATGACAAGTTACAAGATCTATTTTGCTTAATTCATTACAAGATAGCTATGAGATATTGGTGGTGTAAGTAAATAACTCGGTACCCAATAGAAAGTTAACTACAAATATCATTAAGGACAAATTTTAGAAGCTAAAAAAAATTATGGTCAACTAACAACACAAAAAAAAGTTGATTTAAATAAAGGATTCATTAATTTAAAATACAAAGAAGAGTGTAATTTTTCATAACTCGATTTTATTCGTTAATTAATTTTTTATGATTTAAAAATTAAACTTATTAATTTAAAATTTTTAAAATTAATAAAAGATTAAAAAGGAGTTAATTTGATGAAATAAAGTTAGATAAAAGGACCTAAATACAAGACGCTTAAAGTGTACATTTTAATTGTAGGGACTAAATTGACTAAATCTCGAAATCAAAGGACGCAATTAAAATAGAATTATTCTTCCCGCCAACTTATTAAAGCAATTGACAACATTGGTGAATTTTGCTATACTTCCACGCACGTACAGTAAAAGAAATGGGATTAGAATCATATCTATTTCCCTTCATACATGAAAAGGCAAGGCAATGATTTTTGCCCTTCCTGCAAACGAAATTTGTTGCTTCCCAAATAATTTCTCAATTAGCAAAAGGAAAGGAAGATATGGTGATTGTGTTTCCAATTAGTGAAAGAAAATGAGGAAAGGATGGGATCGTGATTTATTTCCCTAACGGGAGGGAAGATCCATGTCTATATAAACAACCATCTTTATTCACAAAGGGGACGCTACTTTTATTTTACCCTACCCACTCTTCACAACTCCCAGTAACCGTTAGCCATTATCCACCAGAGCAAACACAGAAAAACTCCAGCCATCACACTCACTTCCCCCTAACAGTCACATTCATTCACAGAAGGGAAAGAGAAGAGAAAGACGAGGAACGAAAAAGGAAGAGACGAGAAGGAGAGGACGCAAAGCAAGGTATAATCTTCTTTATTCTCTTTGCATAATGGAATGATATTGTATGTTTATTGAGATGCGTGCATGTGTGAAAAGTAGGCTGGATTGAATTCGGGAGAAGGGAATTTTGTTTTGCTTGCATCATATAGTATGATTGTGCTTGGATCCTTCTTGCATGCATGGTGAATTAGGCTATTTAATTAATGGAAAAATTGGAATCCATCCGTGACTTTATTGTAACTTACCAAAACCAAACTGTCGAATTCGGTTTTGGCCTGCGAGCGTCCTTCGTTGCCGCGCTTATCGACAGAAACCACTACGCAATGGCACCACTGTCACGAAGCAAGCGGGAGCTGCAGCAGCAAGAGAGCTCCATGCGCGACGGCAGTGGCTCGAATCCAGCAGCAGTCGCCTCGGGTGCAGCTGCGATAATTTCGAACCCCGCACATGTAAGGGCAGCCCCCTTGCCGGGGGTTTCGGCCGGCTAGGAGGAGCTGTCGTGG
>JAWDEX010165602.1:0-17181 GCA_035221805.1 Trichilia hirta | reverse complement strand
AATAAAATATTTAAATTATTTTTATTTAATTTTAAAAATAAAAATAAAATAATTTTTATAATTTTAAATTATAAAATTAAATTAAATTCTTAATTTTTTATAAATATTACATAAAAATATTTTAAATTTTACTTTTAAAAATTAATTTATATATTTTTAATATAAAGCATTAAAATTTTAAATTAAATTTAAAATATTTTTTAATAAAAAAATTAATTAAATTATTTTTATTAACCTTTTGTATGGTAAAAATTTAGAATTTATATAATAAAAATTAAAAATTTATATAATAAAATATATACTTTTATTTTTAGTAAAGAGGGTATTTATTATATTTTCAAATATTAAGGGAGTATTCGTTAAAAACTTATTTACGGGGTATTTCACTTTTCAAAAAAGGTTAGGGGGAAATTTGTCTTTCTATTATTTTAAAATTAAAAACGCAAAAATGCTAAAAGAATTTTATATTTATTATTTATAATAATTTGTAATATTTAATATAATAATTAATAAATTTTAACGTATTTAAAAATATAATTTATTAAATATAAATTAAATATAAAAATTTTAACAAATAAAAATCGTAAACAAAATCTAAATTTAAAATTTAAAAGAAAAAAATTGAAATATCAAAAACTGAGACGTTAAGTTTCACATTTGACATTATTTACTTTGCCAGTATTAAACAAATATATTTATAACAGTGCCTTAAATAGGATAAAAGCAAATTTTAAATTTTACTTCACAAGTTTTAAGTTATTTAATAAGAATGAATTTATTATTTTGCCCAGTGTTAAATAGATATACTTATATTAGAGCACCGGATGGGATAAATGTCCCAGTGAGGCTTTGTTTATATCATCACTATGTTGTTATAGGATTATTTTACCTAAAATTGTCGCTATTTATAATATTTAAAAAAAAAAAAAAAAATTATTATAATGATTTCATAATCTTGTATTATTAAATTTAAATTTAATTTTGCAGAACTTTTCTTAAAAAAAATTCAAAATTCAACATAAACTAATAAATTTGGCTGTCCTTCGTGTTATTCTGCAACCAAATATTGCATGCAATCCAACATCACAATGCAGTAATTGTAAAATAAGAGTCATTGCATTGCGGCCCGCCCTTAATTTAAAATATAGAACTTGTATTTCATAAAATTGTTATTTTTAATATTTTATAAACTCCAAATCAACCAAGAAATCAATAAGTATTTATAGGACAAAAGGCTGCTTAGAAACTACTATTTTTCTTCTACATTGTCATTTTCAATTGTAAATATTACAGAACCTAATCCTGTGAAGAACAATTTGTAGACGAGCCTGAAATACACTGTCTCTCAATTGAAATAAACAACAAATGAAAATAATCACAAAATGTTTATTATTCTTAACACACAAATGTTGCAAACATTGTTGCAGATGGGTAAAATATAACCTTTACAAAAGATGCCACAGAAGGCGATGACATGGAGGAGTGGGGTGGGTGGTGATTTACAATAGCAGATTATGCAAAATATCACAGAAGATTATTTTCTTACGAGTAGTAGTTGCTGCTGTGACAGAGAAATAAAATATGAAAACAACACTGTCATGAACTCTAGATTTCTGGTTCTAAGCTACACATTCAGATATCCGCATCAGGTTCCTGATCTCCTGTTCCCTCAACCTCATGTATACGAAGAAAACACCGTAAAGGAACTGAAAGCCATAAAGTGAAATATTATGTCATGTGTCAGAGGGAAAGGAAGGAAGAAGTAGAGATTGATGCATTGGTGTTTGGTAATGGACATACAAACCTGCTGCATAAAAGATAAGCAAAGCCTTTTCACCTCCTCTTCATAAAATGCCTTGTCAAGCATTTGGCTCTCTCCATAGGACAATTTTGAGAAAATAGATTGATAAGGAGGATATTTTTACATGACAGCACGAACCTACATCGGGAATACAGCAGAAAATAAGAGCCAAAACCACAGTTGCATTCTAGAAGGCAATGCAGACAACTAAAAATATAGAGATGTACGTCCATGAAAAATTATCGGGCAATCATACCTCATGCCACATACAAAGTCAAACCACTTAGTAGTTCTCAAGACCAGATGTTCTCTTGCCCAAAAAAACAGATGAAGTTTGAAAAATGTGACAGTGAATGACCAGTAATTTGCAAACAATTTAGAACAATCAAAAGACATCCTTTTGGAAGATGCCAAACCTCAGCAATAATTATTCCATATTAAGCGCTAGATACCCAGTTATAAAAAGTAAAGCTCTGGGCAGGCCAGAGCACAGAAGAAACAGTAAACATAAAACCAACAGCCAAAATTCTCATGTGTAAACACAGCTGAGAGCACAAAAATTAGGCAGTTCTATACACATATTGGCTTCAGGAGTCAGCAGCTAAACATTTATTGCTCCAGAGAGCAGAAGGGCATCCAAAACTCTAAAATCATGCAGCTCTTTTCAATTTCTCTAACATAAAATTGAAAACAAACCTGATCTATATCCTCACAGACAGCAAGTTGCTCATGCCCATAGGGGTAACTGTACATTAGCAAACCATTGTCAGCAAAACATATAAAACAAGACACTATAGCCAAAGCTAAAACATAACCAAGCTTGCATAAAGAGCTTACAGTAAACCTAAGTTAGAATACAATTTCCGTCGATCATCTTGGGTAAGCTCAGTGCCAATGCTGCACAACTTAAACCAATTTAAGAAAGGTAGAAAAATGCTTGAAGATAACATAACATTAAAATGCATAGAACAAAATAAAGTTACATACGGTATTATATGGAGCAAATTCAACAACAGTAACAGCACCTGTTTATGGTGATATTGACAACCCTTCTGTCAGCCTCAAAAGCTAGGAGATCAGACATGATCTCAGCTGTGGCACCACCCAATTTCTATTGGAAAAATCAGGTTACACTTGTGAGAAAACAGGAAGTGAGAAAATTTGAATGTAGTGAAGGTTGGGGAAATCTCTCTTCTTCTTCAGTAGTCAACCTAACCAGAAAAAACTTGTAAAAATCTTCAAGGTATGCCTTGTAGAGAGTGTTCCTCATTATTTCAATGTTCATATCATCCAAGTCCTAAAAAAGAGAACATATTGAAAAAATAGCAACCTACAGAATCTAAAATTAAAGTTTTTCCAAAAACCAAAAGTATAACATTGTTAACCCTTCATTTATTGATAACCCTTCATTTATTGACAAAGATAACAATAAATAAGACACTGATACAGTAAAACAGCATAGACATCAGATAATTGTCCTAGAACACAAAATTTGTGATATCAGATCAGTCTTCTTGTCTATCCTAAAGCACTAATAACTAATTCTCATCCGAACCCTTCTTTAATATGAAAGGAGCTTGTAGCTTAGCATGTTCCGGCATTAGTAAAGCACTAATTAAATATTACACTAGCACACAGAACCAACATAAAACTGAAAGTCTGTCAAAATATAATGAATAAAAATTACAGGTAAAAGGAGCAAGTGTTATAATCCATACCTCCGATGTAATACATTCAGGAAGGTATGGTGCTAATGGTGTGTCAACAAGCACCAATCTATAAAGCTCCTGCATATTTTGAGCAACAGCCAGTGTAGCAATGCTGAGGGCAAAAAAAAAAAGTGTTAAGAAAAATATACTGAACTATCAAAAAATCCAAAAGAGAAATTATGAAGGCATAACCATACCTGTCAAACATGCCCAAAGGGTGGCATTTCTCCAGTAGTTCTTGAACGTCTCTCTCATGCAAGGTTCCAGTAACAATCAAGACAACATTGTCTATCATGTGACCATATCTGGAGGAAAAACCTGAAAATACTCGGTGCTTATTTGGAACAAGGCTCTCTGTAAGGGCCAGACAGTGTCCAATGTCAACTAGTTTAAGAGTGTGTAACAAAAAAACCACAGAAGTATCATCACATAAAAAACAAAAGCAACATACATGATATACTGTAAAAAGGTTGACAAGGGCTCAGTGGCTTGGCATTGCATGTGCTTATACTCATCAACCAGTTTAAGAGTGCATTTCTCTACAATTGTAGTGGTATGCAATGGAGAAGGTTCTGCAAGCAAAATACAAATATCAGCAATGAAAGAACACATCGAAGAAATAACTCAAGAAAGAAATTTAAATCGTCCATACAGTTCAAAATTGAATAAATTTGGCAACATAAACCAGCGAAAAGATTTTCAATTCAGTTCAACTATAGTGCCATTATTCACTTGGCTTACACCTCATGACCCAATCAGGTACATTCATTCGACAATTATTTCTAAATTGCTCAAACAAACCGTTGACAAGTTCACGCAAGATGATGGCTTTACAAAAAGCCACTATAAAAAAGGACCAATCCAGCATTGAACATAGAAAATAAGTTCAATTAAACATAGAAATGCCGAATTCACATTTCAAACCGAGAGGTATTCTTTATCAAATGTCTAAATCTAATTCAAACCTTAATCCCAAAATTCAGAAACACAACGGCCCTGATCAGAAACACAAAATAACAATCACAAACCATTGAATCAACAAACTAATCATTGCATAAGCACACGAATATCAATAACAAAAATGTGTTATTAATCTCCATCGACTTCTAAAATTTCTAATTACCAGAAGAAGGACTAAAAATCCAAACTTTCACCACCATTTCTTCCCTATTCCAGTAAAACAACAATATCTCCACACAAAACACATAATCAACTACGAACCGAATCCAATTCCCATAAATTACAAAAGTATCCAAATTTTCACTTCCACGACCACAGTCAGAAATAAATTAGACATAAAACCGCACCGTTTTGGAGGTAGGGACCGTACTCAGAGGCGGAAAGATGCGTCTTGATGTCGTCAAGGGTTTCGCACTGGCACAAGTTGTTGTAATAGGCGGACGTCAATAGCCCAGCCCGGTGGCCCCTGACAATCGCCTCCAGGTATCCAGCATGTATGTTAAACGTCAGCGCTTCAAATCCGTACATCTTCTACAAAGTCTTAAATTCCAAAAGCGCGAGCTAGCGAGATATATAAATGCGTGTTTTTCAGAAAAATTTACAGATCAGAGTTGTAGCAGAAATATATCTGTTTTTCTTACGATCATTCTTTTGTTTTTTTTAAAGTTCTAGAATTTGCTCTCCCTATTTTCTTTGTTGTTTTGTGGGGGAGAGATCTTCTCGGCCTAATGTGGATTGGGTTCTAATCACACAAGTAATTGAAGTTAGTCCAAGAAAAGAGACACTAAGTGTACCAAACATAATTCTGTGTACCCATTCGTGGTTCTTTAGAAGATAGCCTAACTTTGAAAAACGCTTTCATGGGCTCCCAGTTGAAGACCAAAACATACCTCAAAGTTTACAAATCTTAAGGTCAAGGTTCAATCTAAGGCCAAGTAAACTGAATTATTTAAAAATCAAATTCATAACGCGTGATTATCATAAAACATGATTGGCTAAATATTTAATTAACATGTACTATGGAAACAAAATGGGAGTCAAAGATTCATTAATAAAGAAATCAAAGGAAGACAATCACTTCCCCACACAATGGAACTTAATAATTAAATTTAGTTCAAGTGCACATGCATTATGAGCTTCCCAGTTGTACAACACATTTGCATTATTAAATTATACAATATGCTTTCCAAAGTGCCACGTTTCAGAAATATGTTTATGGAATATATATATATATATATTAAGAAATATTTTTATTTGGTTGTTTTTCTTAATACACATAAACAAAATCTCCAAGATATCATATTATAAGAGCATGCACATGGTGGGTCTAGACTAAACTTTTGCCTCTTTTTTGTAGATTAAAAATTTATTTAGCAATATTCATATAACAATGTCGTTTGAAAATCTAATTTTATTAAAAAAAAAATTACGCACTCTCGCAAATATAGAAGACAAGTATCCCCAATCGAAAAGTAAAATCAATGAAGTATGTACTATCACAAATGGTTCTTCACGATAAAATAAATAAATAAATAAATACATATTAGGTAATTATATTTAGAGTAATTTTTATTGTTATTTAATATTAGGGTCATAATGTTTGCATCAAATGAAAAGTCCACGTGCCAAAAAAGAAAAATTAAAGAACCTTGTAACCTTTGTATAGCGTTGATGAGTAGCGGAGAGAGCCGCAAACACTTAAGTGTGTAATTAAGTAGTAAGAAATTAAAATTTCATTTGTTAATACTTTTGAAAAGCAGTTTATTTTATAATTTTAAAATATATTTGTGTTTAATAAAAATATTGAAACTACTTATTATATAAACTATTATTTTTTAGCAACAATTTTTAATAAGAAGAATGGAATTATTTTTGAAAAGCTGCTTATCAAAACTTTTATTGTAACTTCATTATTTTAATAAAAAAAATTATTATATTTTAAAATTTTATAAACCTTATTTATATAATATATGTATTCTTACATTTTAAATTTGTTATCGGTCACTTACAAAAAATATTAAAACTTAATCAAGTATATTAATTTATTTTGATAAAATATTTTTAAGTTATGATCATATAATTATATTGGAAAACATAAATTCCATTGGAAATAATTATATTAATATGATATAAAATTTATAATAATTACAAAAAACAAGAATTTGATATTTTATAAACAAAAATAATATAAAAATATATAAAAAAATAATTTAATTATATATTATCACAATATTTTAATATTAAAATTTATCAAATAATTATACTCTACCTTTTAAATGCATAATACTTTCAATAACACAATTATCAAATAACATAATTATTTTGTCAGTAAAATAATAATAATATATTTTATAAGAATCAGGCAATTTCAAACTAGCCATAATAAATAATCAGTAATTAGGAATATATATATAAAAATAATTGAATACTAGTTTCTTGGAGTTGTAAAAAATCACGAGCATATCAATTTGTTACTCTCTTTTTAATTTATTTATTTTTTATTTTTTAATTTATTCATTCGGTGCATGCAAGTTGACATAAAATTAATACATATAGGTTTGTGTGAACATTTTGTAGTCTTTACATCACATGTACAAAATTAACTCTAGTGAATTTTTTTGTTTGATTACAATAACATATCATTTGTAGATAATATATTATTAAAACATTAAGCTTTATATAAACAATTTCGACTTCAATTATATATATTTTTATTATAATTTTTAATTTACAAAAATATATCAGAAAATTAGATATTGAATTAAAAAACAAGAGAATAAAAATGGGAAAAAAAAAAGGTACATAATATTCCATTACCCTAGCCAAATTTTTTTTCCTAATTTTTAGATTCTTCCATTTTTATTTTCTTACTTTTTGATGTACTTAAATACATACGAACGTTTCTGCACTTGTCAGATTCTGCCACGTTCGAAGCAGGTCAATCTCCCATCCTAGGATGATGCCCCCGAGGATAACCTGAAACCAGCCATGCACACATGCACGCAAGCATTAACTCCAAATTCATATAATAGCACAATGTCCTTAGGTTTTTCACGTTATTACAAATAAGAACATTACTTATTTTTTATAACAAATGAACCCCCAACTTCTATTAAAAAATAATTCATCATGACCTCGTTCAATTGGTTTTTGATGTAAAAAGGTCCAAAAATCTAAATATACTAAAAATTTACTAATTAGATATTAAAACCATTCGTACTTGAGTTTGATGTAACACAGTTTGAAAATCTAAATAATTAAAAACTTGCTTAATTAAAAAATTGAGCCCCACTTAATTTGATTTAACGTAACACGGTTTGAAAATCTAAACTATAATCTCTTTTAATTAAGTTTGATGTAGAACAACTTAAAAATTTAAGTTTATAAAGGAATTAAGGACCTATTTGCTATAAATAGAAAAAGTATGTATTATTGTGACAATATGAAAACAAGAATAAGGGACGTGAATGTTATTATCATCTCATTCCAAGTTCAATTCTCCCCAGTAGATGAGAAGAAGAAAAGGTTTTTTGTCATTCGATCAGTTCCAAAAAAACAAAAAGCATGTGTTGTTGGGTAGTATCGTGTCCACATAGATCGAGAATTTGTTCAGCGGGATCGGGAAAACACGACGAGAGTATTGGGCTTCTCATTTACGTCTTCTAGAGAAACATGGGCAACTCTTTACTTTCGCATTGGACAGGAATAATAATAATGTACGTGGATAGGCACTACGTTATTTGTACGCAACCAAATCCATGTAACTATATCAATATCTAATATATTTAATAGATCGATGGATATAACTGTTGATGTAGATATCAATATAAATATAAAGACGGGTTTATTTGTATTTTAATTTTTTAATTTTAACACTTATTTTTAAGAAAATAATTTATATGAAGATATCTTTAACATAAATTATTATCAATGATAATATAACTTAAATATAATAAAGAACATTACTTTTAATACTCATCAAAAAATATCCATCTGTATTTCAAACAGTGTAAAAGTATTTTTTTTTACATATTAATTTTATAAATTATTTGAAACAAAATTCATAAAATATTATTTCTAGTTTTAAGCATAATATTTTGTTTCAATTTAATTATACATTAATAATTCTATTTTTTTATGTTTTTGCATATTGAAGTTCTTTATAAATAACATTCTATATTTTTTTCTCAATTATATAATTTGTTATCGAATTCTATTATTGTATAATATTTTAAATAATAAATAAAATAAATAAAATTATTGGTGTAGAAAGAGAAATTAATATTTATAATAAAAAATAATTAATAACTTTTTAAATATTTAAAAGAGTTTACAAAAGTAAAGATTATTTTTTTAAATATTTTTTTAATAAATAAGAAGAGTAAAAATGTATTTAGAGTAAAAGTTAGGTTGCAAATAAATCCACCTTAAATATATTTCAATCAACCCATATTTCAATTATGAATTTGATGAATATAAATTTGTGAAAATTTTTGAACATATAAGCATGTCTTATATATAGATGGATTGATAGATAAATAAATTTACAGTTCACGAATTTTTAAATAACACATAGGATCAAAATTAACAAAGTTAATTTTTTATATAATTTTTATATTATTTATAAATTATTAGATAGATTTACTTTAAATGATTAAAAATATTAAAAGTACATAAATTTAAGATACTGTTATAAATTCTTTTCTTCTTACTCACTTGAATATAATCATCACTCAAATTCAAGTAAGGGTAAAATTTAGTATTGGGTAGATAATAAGTAATTTTATATTTTATTTCATAAATATAGATTCATAGTTTACAATATTATTTAAAAAAAAAAACGTTTTCCCATTAATTTGACAATGAATATATACAATATCTTTCCTTGTGAATAGGCTACATGTTTTCGAACACATTATTTTCATTCATATCATAATTAGAAACCTTGGCAAAAATGGGTGGTAGTTAGTTCATCAATTAATAAATTTTGTTTAAGTAATGTAAAAAGTTTAAGATTTAAAATCCGTTCATACAAAGTTGAAAAGAAATTGAATTATTTCTTTTTAATATCTCAAAAAAAAAAAAAAAAACCTTTAAAACAAAAATCCTATGTAGTAATATATACTTGGCCATAATTGCAAAAGTCTGAAATTATCAACTAGTTATCGTGATTACGAGCCCTCAAAATCAATATAGTTACACGTACGATAATACGTACACATGATGGAAATTAATTAGTTGTTAAGGTCATGTTTGCTTAAGCAATAAACTTGAAATTGTCAAGGAGAAAGATTTGGTTTGTCAATATAGATAAGGTGGCATTGAAAAAAACTAACACACTTGGTCAAATTCATCAGAAAATCAAGGGCACACCGTCGGATATGGAAATGGTCTCTCTCTCTCTCTCTCTCTATGTTTGGTGTTGAAATTATTTTTTAGAGAGATTTATTGCAAAAGCTCGCGCACGCACAAACACACACGTATATACATAAAATTATCATATGATTCTCCTTCAATTATGCCTTGATTGAGAGAGGCTTGAGAGAGCTCTTTTTTTTTTTTTTTTTTTTAATTTATTGTAAAGTTATCATTATATTTATTATTTATTAATTCTCAATAAAATCAGCAAATTTGATCAATAAAAATTTAGATCAATATTAAATTCGAGTTCTTCTTTTTATAGGGTATTAAATAATATATATTTACTAGAGTTAGACTCTATTTAATATTATAATGTAATTGCTTTTAAATTATAGTTATAGAACAACATTTTAAATATTAAATATTCATATAAATAATATTTAATATTTTATTTGAAATTTGATATAACGAAATTATTTTTTTAATTCTATTCTTAAAATGCAACGTAAATACTAAAACTTCTTAAAATATTATAATTAGTTTGACATTCCAATCCCGTATATATTAGAATTAGGGCTTTAGAATATATTTTTATAATAATTTTTCTAAAATATAATATGAAATCCATTCTAGTAAAACAACCTAATTCAATGCCAAATGTCATCTTTGACAATTACACATATGCGTCATTCAAATCAAACGGGCAAAGGAAAGTCTTTGTGATCAGAATGAAAATTGCATAATCTACTTCGTTCATCACAGTCAACCTCGCAACAGCTGTAATAAATGAACGGTAAGATTTCACTCAGTCAAATTAAATGGATATTCCGTAAGTAATAAACGTTACACTGTATTATAACTTTGCATTAAAAGTCATGATTATCTCGAGGATTAAGCAGAAAACACTTTCAGAAAACCAAGACTGTCAAAGAAATACATTGAAAGCACTTGACATGCATTTCTCCGACTTACGCAATGCCAACACCTTTAAGATTCAACAGCTACGTGTTTCCATTTGAATTAATCTAACTGAGAGACAAGGTGAAGAAACCCACGAAACCCCAACCCGAAATTGGTATGTTTTCAGGCAGCAATTGCAGAATATTATTGCGCGCATTGCATGCAGCAAAAAGCTACCAAACCAATCATCGTTTAAGAATGAAAAGAAGTCGTTTTACCAAACACTTTGCCATTTGTTTCTTTACAATACAAGCTTAAGTTACAATAATGCAATGCAACAAGATAAGTATGAGCTTAAGATTGCATGAGTCCAAGGAGTAGCCCTTTTGCATGACTAGGAACAAAAAACTAGACTAGGTTTTCTTTTTTTGAGTGGAATTTCTTTCTTGAAATTAATAATCATTTTGTCTAGAAATACTTCCTTAGTTAGTTTATAAATAGCTTTGATTTTCCCATTTTATCCTTGTATTTTTAACATAAGTTTTGCTTAAAAATGTCCATTTGGGGTTAGTAATAATGGGTTTGTTTTAGGCGAAGGCTTTTGGTGGGGTTTTTATTATTCGCAAACGGGTGTTTTACTTTTTAAAATTTTCAGTGTTAGCCAAACATATTATGGTATTTAGAAACAGGAATGTAATACTAAAAATAATTCATGTCACATATAATTGATATTTTATTATTAAGGTTTGAATTTAATTAATTACTAGAAAAAATAAGTTGTATTAGGGAAAGACAAGATATTGGTTTTAAATATTCTTTGAGTTATTAAATTGATTTAGTAATTTAACGATTAATGTAAATTTTATACTCTTTATAATAATATGTAAATTATGAGTTATATTATATATTAAATAAAACAAATTACGTGTATATATAGCATTTTGCTTTATTCTGATCATATTCTCCACCTATTGATCCATTTGTATATATTATATTTCTTTGATTTTAGTCATTCGATTTATATATTAACAAAATCTAAATGTTTATTGTCTCTACCGTCTCACAACAGAGATATTGATCAAAGAAACATAAAAAATCAAATATTTACATTTATCAATTACGTTTATGGGTCAAAATTTCTCCATAATTTCATCAAAACAAAGATTGATGAATTCATTTGATAGATGTGATTATCGGTAAGTAATGTTGATATTATTTATGATAAATTTGTGAATAAAAATTAATAGTTCAATACTATAATTGATTTTTAACTTTTATGTATAATATATGTTTAAATTATTGCATATTACTTTTCTATATATATGAAGGTTCAGACGAAATTAAACTTGATATGACTAATTATTTCCTTTTCAATTCGATTTTGTCAAAGAAAAAAAAATCTCTGATCATTTATAAATATAATGTTAAGCATATTCTATTTTTCTAGTTTTGTTTTAATGATTTAATTGCATTTTTTTCTCTTATGTGATCGTAAATTACTCTAAGATAATTGACAACCATTGCGAATTTATTTCTGTATTTTTATATTTTATTAAAATTTTTCTAATTCTATGTTATACATGATTTGATTACAGGAAAGGAATTAAAGATCTTGGTGCATGCCCAAGTCAACGATGAATTCTAATAAATTTTATAAATGTATAAGATGTTTTTTGTGAAATTTGCTAATTATTGGGATCTGAATGTATTTTAATTGAAGGTAAGGGGTTTCCTTAAACTTTGTTTTTTCTATTTTTAAAATCATATTATTGTTATGACAAAAGTTTTGTGATAATATTCCTTTGCATTTATGCGAAACATTATGCCTCTTTGCATTTGCATTTAAAATAAAATAGTTTATTTAAACAAGAAAAATATGGTTAATGATTTGATTAGTGCTCAAACTTGACCAAACTCAAAGCTAATTATTGTTTATGATAATTTAATTGCATGCATTACCATGTAGCTATGGGGCCTTCTCAATTTAATAATTCACACACACCAAACATTGAGGCTAATTTAGAAATATCAAAAACTTATATTATCATAAATTTAATAACTAATAAAATTTTATACCATCTACTTAAATTTCCAATCACTATTCTAATAATTATATGAGAAATATAAAAAGAAAAAAGACAAGTGATAAATGACTCTACTTCTAAAAGTTATTTAATTAATTAATAATAAAAATTAAATATTAAAATCTTTTATTCTTTGACTTGTTAATTAATAAGAGTAGTTTTAAATATACACATTTATTTTACACAAATTATTGTGATAATTTTATACAACCTTATATACTTTATATTTTTTTAAAATAAATGAAAATAAAATATATTAAACTTGTGCCAAAATAAAAAATACAACTTTGTATCCTTAACATTATTTTATTAAAAACAACTTAAGTATAAGATTATGATAATATACCTAATAATTTAAATTGGTTATTAAAATTAGTAAATTACCATTATTTTCACATATATCAAATCATTATAAGAGAAAAACAGGTTATTAAAACAAAGTAATGTAATTCCTAGCAAGTCCAATGTGCCTAACTATATATATATATATATATTACGAAATATTATTTATTGTTAAATACAATGAATATCCACCTGCCCATAGTTTTCTCGAATTTGTAAAATTTCCACAATGCATCTCTAAATCCCACGATTCCATAATTGGAGAAGCCAAATTTGCAATTAACAAGTAACCCATTGAAAAGAATTATAAAGAGAAACAATCTATTGCCTTTTGTAATTCAAATTTCAAACATGGTAGTAAATTAATAGTATTTTTTTTTTTTTTTTGAAAATGCTTTTGAAATGATTACAAAAGGTTTCAAATAATTAAAAGTTAATTCTTCTTTAAATATACAAAAATAATATTAAAGAGATATTGGTATTATTGGGCCAAATTGAAATTAAAGCGTAAACCACCCTTTTGAACATGTTTCTTAAATCATAGAAAACAAAAACAATTTCTTCTTAACACTAATATATTTTGACATCATTGGGTGGTAAGTGAGCCAACAATTTCAACTAATAAGTTTTTCTTAAATCTTGTTCACATTAAATTTCAAAAGAACTTAGTTTAAATATTTATTAATATTAAAAAAGGCTAAAATTAAGAAAAAAAACATGTTCTTTTACTAGTCCAAATTAGAAGTAAATTTATAGTAAATGTACAAAGTTGGTATGATGTGCGGTATTGTGGCATAACCGGAAGGGCAAAAATGGAATGACAAAATTTGGGAAGAATGGATGAAAAATCCGCTGTTGGAAGTATAGCCCATAGAATTGAACCAAAACATGGCCCCTGGTTTTCACTCTTCCTTCTTCACAAACCAACTGTATTGCCCTTTCAGCTTTAACCCGAAGACCGAATCCTCCCTTTTATATATATTCACAAATCCAATCCTTCTGCCTCATGATCAACAACTTCAGAGATGTATCTCCCGACATCTCTGTACTCCTCCTTTTAACTCTCTATACAGTAAAAAAATGAGAAAAAAAACAGTGCGTTGTACTTGAAAAAAAAATTTCCTTTGTTTTCCTCTGTTTTTGTGTGTTCATGGGGTAAAGTTTTAGTTTTCAAAATGGTCAGATCGTAATTTGATGTTTTTAAGAGTTTTATGTGATACCCATCTGGTTTTAGCTTGTGTTGGTGGTGTTTCTGTGTTTCCTTTTTTGATTTTGAGGTGAAGTTGGAATTCTGTCTGTGGGTGGTTGAATGGGGATTGGGACGAAGTTGGCGAATTTGAAAGGGAAAGAGTTGAGTGAATTGCCTAAGGAAACAAAGGCAGAAGAGAATTCGAATACCATTTCGAATTCGATTGGAGGTAGGAGTAGGAACACGAGTAAGAATAGGCAGTCAAGGAGGAACCGTCGGCCACAAAGGATGGTAACGTTGTCGCCGGTTCAGAGGCTGTATGATACTTGCAAGGACGTGTTTGCCATTGGTGGGACGGGGGTTATTCCCTTTCCCGAGAAAATCGAACGGCTGCGAGCTGTTTTGGGTACGCTGTGTTTCGCTTATTAATATTTTCTTATATTTGAAATGAAGCTTATTCATTACATTGTCAAAGGCTTTGGATTTTTTTGGGCAATTCAGGTTGTTTTTTATTCAAATTTTGTCTTGTCTGATGATCATGTATGTGTATGCGTATGTATCTGCATTTTCTATAGTTTTATCTGATATTTGCTTTGGTCCTTTTATATTTATGTTTTAGTTCTCTGTTTCAATTCATATTGCTTTTGTGACTATTTTGTAGCTGCCATTTAGTTTTCACGTTCTAGTAGTTTACTATCTTTTGACATTGATATTTTATCATTTCTCCATGGTTGGAAATTGTGCTTGGTTGTTTATTTTACATTGTTCTTTTACTTCTTTCCTATGGTGCATGCATTTTCATATTGCGGCTATATACATGCACATTTCTGTTCTATTAGGTGTTGCTATGTACCGCATGCAATTCCGAATAAAAAAAAAATCCATCTAGTACCATGTGTTTGGTATGCCCCAATTTGTACTGCTCCTTTGTGGTTTCTTTGTACTTGAGGAACATATTTTCTTAGATTCTGGGGTGGTATTTCTGGAATGAAAGTTCTAGAAAGGCTGGAAGTGGATACCTTCACTTTTAATTAATTATAATCTGTCTGTAATTTAGGCGCTCTTTTGTAGTGTACGGGAAACAATATTGTCCAGCTCCATACGGAGTATGAATATTGTGATTTTAAGAAGTAAAGTCTTTCAAAAGTTGTAGCGTTCTTTCTTTCTTTCTTTTTTTTTTTTCTTGTATTTGTTGTGTTTGATGGCTAATAAGGTTACCTTATATTTGTTTAGATGAAATCAAACCAGCGGACGTCGGCCTGAAACTGGAGTTGCCATATTTCTGCAAGAATGCTGCTCGGAGAAGTCCTGCCATTACATACCTGCACATCCATGAATGTGACAAATTCTCTGTAAGTTGCTTTCTACTAATTCGTAATCGTACACCCAGGAGCGGGGAATTATTGTCCTTATTTTCTTTTTGGATTCTAATCTTTCTATTGCAGATGGGAATATTCTGCTTGCCACCTTCAGGCGTTATTCCTCTTCACAATCACCCTGGAATGACAGTTTTCAGCAAGCTTCTGTTCGGGACCATGCACATCAAATCGTATGACTGGGTGGTTGATATCCCTTGCAACACATCTGCTAATGAAGATTCCTCAGAATGTAAGTATTTTCTTCAAGTTCACCGTCTCTCGATGGACAAAGTAAAAATTTGCACAAGGCTCCTTAAAAGAATGGGGGTAAGGATCATAGACAAGGAAAGTGTTGCCACCTGATTGCTAGATTTGGATCGGAGATTGTATAAGAAAGCAACCGGTTCCTCGAACTCTTTTATTAGATATTTCTGAAACATGAGTTCAGTCATTCATCAATATACTGGCCTTTTTTAGTTGACCTAGATGTGGAATCTGTTGGTTTCTATAGCTCCGCTAGCATTGGATGGACTCTGTTGTTAGATCCCTTCCCCTTTCGCAATTCATGTCACAAACAGTCTAGCATTACTTTAGGGCTTAAATTAAGTAGATTTATTAGAGAAATTCCAGTGTCAAGTTGGATTGGAGAAATGCTTTGAATGGTTACATCTTAAAATTTGATTTTGCGTAATAATGGTTGGACAACTTCTTTGGAATTGGCACATTTTATGCTTCTGGATGTCTCATCTTTAATACCTATTTCCATACAAGCATTTGCTGGACCCATGGAAATGGCTTTTTTCGGTTTTTGACATGGTGTTATTCTTGATTCAGCAAAGCGGCCCGAAATGAAGCAGCCTGAAGAGGAGCAACAACCTGAAATGCGGTTGGCGAAGGTTAAGGTTGACTCCGATTTCACAGCCCCTTGCAACACTTCCATCCTTTATCCAGCTGATGGAGGCAACATGCATTGCTTCACAGCAGTGACAGCCTGCGCTGTTCTCGATGTGCTTGGCCCTCCATACTCCGATCGTGACGGGCGTCACTGCACGTATTACCTCGACTTCCCATTTTCTAATTTATCGGGTAACTACATTACTCCTCTGCCTTCAGATTAATCACTCTTGTTAGAACAAAAGTCTTGATTATTTGATTTTGTTAAAAAATTTCCAGTTGACGGAGTTTCAATTCCCGAAGAAGAAAGGGAAAGTTATGCATGGCTTCAAGAAAGGGAGAAACCTGAAGACTTGGCTGTAGTTGGAGCCATGTACAGTGGCCCAGAAATTGTGAAATGAGCTCACTCGTCTACATTAGCATCCTTGCTTCCCATGTCCCCAACGGCTGCTGCTGCTGCTTCCAGTTGTGCCCGGCTTTAGAATTTTTAATGTCGTTTTCTCTGTGTTTTGTTTCTATTTTTTGTTCTTTTTTTTTTTCTTTTGTGGGTTATCAAAACACCTGTTGCTTTTTGGTTCTACAT
>JAWDEX010165572.1:0-17190 GCA_035221805.1 Trichilia hirta | reverse complement strand
TTACCTGAGATAAAATTTTCACAAAAATAAAAATCTGCAACAAACAAAATTAAAGAGGACAAAATTGGGTTATGACAACTTGTTGTCCAAAATCATTGGGCTAACCATTTTTTTAGTGATCACTCTGATCAAGAGCATCCCGAGCCATCAATAGATTTTTTATGCAACTAAACAAATGAAGTATTTTATAAAATTTAATTTATATGATAAAATAAATGAATGCATACTTGGTTATAAAAATTTTGCCCACCATTGATGTTAGCCTAGAGGAGCCTATGAATTCACATATGATTATCCTCTACAGTTTCGTTTAATGGATTGCTACACCATAAATGAGGTCATCCCCTCCTTTATACTAGCTTCGTCGATGCGCACTCACCTAGGTGACCTCTCTATAAGTCGTCCTTAGGCTACTTTGTTGTAGTTATAGTATTGGCCTTCTCAACTTGTACATCATATATCAAAATAAATTCATAAAATATTGGCTCTCTGGCAACAGTCAAACATATATATATATATATAAAAACAATGATATCTTATATTATAAACATACATATCATAATGGTTTTTAAAATGATAACTTGTAAAACATATCAGTTAGCCGAAAGTCTCATAAATAAATCTATACTCACTCAACAGGTTATTTATTCTCCTTTTAAACAATGAATATACAACAAACTATTTTATAATTTATAAGAAAATAATGATCATAACATATTTCAATCATAAATCATAAATTATAAAAATCATCAGGATGTCATGAAAATAATATTGGTATCACAAAACATAAATTTAAATCAATAATCACAACAAACCACAAACAAAGAGACCTTTCTAACTTCTACCATAATAATAAATTCAATGTCTCTTATATAGTCTCAAATTATATATTTTTATAAAATAGTTCTATAAAATAAAATGAATAAGTTTTTAAAAAAATAGTTAAAATTCACTCACTGCAAGGGAGGGTATACACTCCCTTAATTTTTATGTCTCTAAGCCTTACTTGTCGCTAATCATTCTAAGTCATGCTATATGATGTTGAGACCTATATAACACATTTTTAATTATAACATCAATATTACTATTATTAACAACTCTATCCATCTCCCTCATATGTATAACACTAGAATATTTTTATTCAAAATAAATGTATTATCTAACTTCTCGATTTTATCAAATTAAAACTTTTAAACTATAACTATTTAGCTATGTATCCAATTTTCATCAAATAAAATTTCATGGCATTCCTCTATATCAAAATATTCATTAATTTTATACAAATTAATAACTAACATTAATGTTATAAACAAATTCACTTTTGAATGAATAATAGCTAATAACAATAACTTATTATCCAACCATATCCATATTTATATTCATCTTATTTTAACTTATAATCAAAGTATGCTAACTCAATTTTACTATTCTATGCTTAAATTGTTATAAACCCTAAATAAATAGTAAAATTTAAATTTATTTTCTAACTTTAATGCACGAAATTATAGCAAAATAAGTGAACTAATGTGCTTACCCATCCATAGAAGCTTGGAGAAGATTTTTGTAGAGAAACGTTGATGATTTCTTAAAATAATTAACTGGTCATCATTTTTTATCCTATTAATTTCTCATAATTTGTTAAGTGTGTGCTAAATCTAAGCTTAGATTAGTGTTTACTAGGACAAAGAGATGAGTTTGCATTATTTATTTGCTTGATTTGGTGAAAAAATAAGGGAGATAGGTTATGGCTGTATGGTAGAGAAAGCTGAGAGAGAAAGTTCCGTAAAAAAAATGGAAGGTGAATGTGTAAGAAGAAGATAAGTGCTCCTTGCTCTTATTTGACCTTTTATAGAGCCTTATGAATTTACTAAAATATTCTTGAACTTATTAAAGAAAAAAGATTCCAAATATAGGTAAAATGAATATTTTACAAGTTAAAATTCTAATTTTTACAGTCATAATGTGTTATGTCGCATAAAAGTATCAGTACATTAAGTTAGGTATCGATATTTTCTAACTGAGGTATTAATATCTTTACCTTGGGTATCAATACTTTTAGTTTTTCTTTAATTAAGATGTAGTTTTCATTAAAATATATTGATTCTTTTATCATGGTATCAATACATTTGATTTAGGTGTCAAACTCTCCTCAAAATGGCTTATTTTTACAAAATGTATCGATACTTTTGCTTGGATATTGATACTTTTAAATATAGGTATCGATACTTTTACTTGTGGTATCAATACCCTTGTTAATTTCTCAACTTTCAGTGGGTGTATCAATACTTAGGAGTAAAAGTATCGATACTTCCAAGTCCCGGACATCAACATTCACTCTTTTACAGCTTTTACTATAATATATATTTTTGTCTTTAATTCTAACCCTTATAACGAACAATTTAGCCCTATTTATAAACACAAAAATTGTTGATAATTCTTTTAAATTTTTAATGGTTCAAGATTACTTTATTTGAATATCTTTATAAAAAGTTACGCCCTAAAAATCGAAGACTGCTTAAAATCATTCTATCATCAGATAGGTCTCAAAAATACATCATTTTAAACTATTAAAATACTTAATAAGGGAAAGTGATAAACATAAAAGTTGTACATAATTAAATTATCTTTTTAAATAATTAAAAATCATTTAAATCCAAGTTGTATAACTTAAGATATAGTCAAAATACTATATACTACTAAAAAAAGACAAAGTCTGCAGGATTTACACCTTTTAGTTTCGTCACCCATGCTATGTATCGATACATTTGAAGTAGTGTATCGATATTTTTAATTAATCATTGATACATGAAAAAATTTTGTTCAGATTTCTTAGAAAAATTTCAACGAACCTTTGAAAATTTTATTTAACTCTACAGTATAATTTAAATACTAATTTCTCTCTCATTTTAACTCTAATTTCACTCATTCTTGTTTTTATACAATCGTATTTTTGTTCTCTTTTAATAAAAATAAATGGATTATAAATTAAATCTCTTGATCAAAAGAAATTTAATTTAGAAACTCGGGTGCGCAAATAATACCACATAAAAACCTTTCTAAACTTATCGAACTTTATCCCAAATCCTTCAAAACACCTAACAAATATCAATATAATATCAATTAACCATAAATATCACCCAAATATAAATTTTTAAAAATAACAAAAATACTCTTGACTTAGTAAAATGACTAAAATACCTTTAAATTTAAATATGAACTATTACATTCTACCCTCCTTAAAAAGAATTTTGTCCTCAAAATTTGACATAGCATGCTACTTAGAAATATGAATACCATACTCATAACTTTTATCATTTTACTTAATGATCTAATGTTAATAATTTACTCGAATTACAGTTTCTTTTCCTGACAATAAAATATAGGTATTTTAGAATACCTAACTCATTATTTATTGTCAAAAAGAGAAAGTTGTTTCTTAGAAACTTAAATTCTATTTAGGCATCTACTCATAAAAATCCTTTAAACTCTTTGCCTTCATCTAAATTTAACTACTAAATTCATTTTCTTGATCTTTCATAAACTTTAAACACTACTAGCAATCTAACCTCAATCTTAATGATCTTTTTATTTATCTTATCCAGAACTTTATAAAGCTCAATATTAATTTACACTGGCTAGCAATTACTTCCAAGAATCAACATTTACAAGACCTTTATCTTTACTATACTCTAAGAGTAATTCATTTTTAGGTATCTAATTATCTTCATTAAAATTCAAATTCTTGCTAGAAAAATAGAACCAAATAATCTTTACTCTTTTTGTCTTATCAACATTCTATCATTCTTAGTATTATTACTCTTTTAAAATAATTCAACCCTCAATCTTATAAATCTTAAAATTCCTAGTGCGAAAACTTCAGACTCAACTCATTTATAGTTCACTGAATTTCAAAATCAAAGTAAATAAATTAAAATTATTAACTCAATTTGAGCCCTCATAAATCTCAAAATAACTTGAAATATTTGAAAATAAATTAAAAATAAAATCCAAAAACAAATAAAAAGTTATTGTAAAAATAAAATTCAAAATTAAAACTTTAAACTTTGATACCACTACAATTGTCATACCCCGTATCGAAGTTTATCACGTGACAATCATTGCGTACTATTATATTACAATTTCGAGAGCTAAAATCATAATACAAGAGTCTGTAAGGCGCTTTGTATCATTATTTTTTAAACTATAGAATTCTTTAAATTAAATTTCAACTAAGAATTTTAAATAATAATAAAAGTATCTAATTTTTTTCTTTTCAAATACATATTACACAACTGATTTAAAATCAAATAACATTTGAAAGTTATAGATTATAATAATCATATTTATTATAAAACATCCAATAGACTTCAGAAGAACCGTGAGTCGAGTATAAAAAAATATACCTGCAAACCCTAAGCCACCATAAAATATTTTTCATCTTTAACTATCTCTTCACTCTACTCCAAATACCTGAAACTAAAATGTGAGGATGTGAGTATACTGTAGTATACCCCCTGAATGGATATAAAATTATATATACATATGAGTATATAAAAATAATTTTATAAAATTAATTTTAAGTAAAACATTAATGAATGTAATAAAAACAATGCGATTTTCATAAAACTTATGGCTTGTTATCCAAAATTATTAGGCTAGCCACCTTTTTGGCAATTACTCTAATCAAGAGCATCATGAGCCGTCAGTAAATTTTTTATGCAACTAAAACAATGAAATATTTAATAAAATTTAATTTATATGATAAAATAAATAAATACATACTTAGTTATAAAAATGTTTAAAATAAATAAATTTTTAAAAAAATAGTTAAAATTCACTTACTGTAGGGAAGGATATACACTCCTTTAATTCACATGTCTCTAAGCCTTGCTATGTCGCTAATCATTCTGAGTTGTGCTGTGTGACGTCGAGACCTATATAACACATTTTTAAATAAATAGTAAAACCCTAAATAAACAGTAAAATCCAAATTTATTTCCTAATTTTAATGCATAATATTATAACAAAACAAGTGAACTAATTTGCTTACCTACCCATAAAAGCTTAAAAAAGATTTTTATAGAGAAATCTTGATGATTTCTTACAATGATTAACTGTTCACCGCTTCTTCTCCTCTTGATTTCTCTTAATTTGTTAAGTGTGTGCCAAATTTAAGCTTAGATTAGTGTTTACTAGAAAAAGGAGATAAGCTTTTATTATTTATTTACTTGATTTGGTCAAGAAATAAGGGAGATAAGTTATGGCTGTAAGATAGAGAAAGCTGAAAGAGAGTTCTGTAAAAAAAATAAAGAGTGAATAAGTAAGAAGAAGATAAGTGCTCCTTGCTCCTATTTAACCTTTTATGGAGTTTTATGAATTTACTAAATTATTTTTAAGCTTATTAAAGAAAAAGGATTTTAGTTATGGGTAAATTAGACTTTTTACAAGTTAATATTCTCGTTTCTATGGTCACAGCGTGTTATGTCGCATAAAAGTATTGATACATTAAGCTAGATATTGATACTTTCTAGCTAAGGTATTGATACCTTTGTTTTGGATATCGATAACTTTGGTTTTTCTTTAATTAAGATATAATTTTCATCAAAATTTATCGATATTTTATCAAAGTACTGATATATTTGATCTGGGTGTCAAACTCTACTGAAAAGGGCTTATTTTGTATAATATATCGATACTTTTGCTTGGGTATCAATACTTTTAAATGTAAGTATCGATACTTTTGCTTTTAGTATCGATATCTTTGTTAATTTCTCAATTTTTAGTGGGTGTATCGATACTTAGGAGTGAAAGTATCATCACTTCTTAGTATTGAATATTAACATTTACTCTTTTACAGTTTCTACTATAATATATATTTTTGTCCTTAATTTTGACCCTTACACAAAATATTTAAGCCAATTTATAAACACAAAAGTTGTTGATAATTCTCTTAAATTTCCAATGATTCAAGAATCACTCTATTTGAATAACTTTATAAAAAGTTATGCCCTAAAAATCAAAGACTGCTCAAAATCGTTCTATCACCAGATAAGTCTCATAAATTCATCGTTTTGATATTAAACAACTTATTTAGGGAAAGTGATAAACAAAAAATTGTATATAATTGAATTATATTTTTAAATAATCAAGAATAATCTAAATATGAGTTGTATGACTCAAGTATAGTCAAAATACTATAAATTGCTCAAAAAGGACGAAGTCTGCATGATTTATGCCTCTCAATTTTGTCACCCGTGCATATGTATCGATACATTTGAAGGAGTGTATTGATACTTTTAATTAATCATCCATACATAAAAAAATTTTGTTTAGATTTTTTAGGAAAATTTCACACAAACCTCTAAAAATTTTATTCAAGTCCACAGTTTACTTCAAATACTAATTTCTCTCTTATTTTAACTCTGATTTGACTTATTCTTGTCTTTATACGACCTATTTATGTTCTCTTTCAATAAAAACAAATGGATCATAAATTTGATCTCTCGATCAAAAAATATTTAATTTGAAAATTTAATTTAAAAATTCGGATGCTCAAATAATACTACATGAAAACTTTTTAAATTTACTGAACTTTATCTAAAATCCTTCAAAACACCTAACATATATCAATATAATATTAATTAATCATAAATATCACCTGAATATAATTTTTTAAAATAACAAAAATACCCTTGACTTAATAAAATGACTAAAATACCCTTAGACTTAAATATAAAGTATTACAAAAAGTTTTTTATCCTAAATATTAAATATATATCCCACTTTTTTAATTATATAGTTGTAATGAAAGGCTAATACTATAAAAAACTTCAGTCATTTTCTATGAATACAGTTTTTGTATGTTATGTTAGTTAATTCATACAAAAACCTTTTTCATTAGGAACTAGAATTAATATTTACCTTCGAAAAAAAAATGCTTTTAAAATGAACCTATCAATCATGGCATTTTTTTTGCATGAGTTCTCTCTCAATATAATTAATAAATGGTACATTAATTAGCAAGAAAATTTATATAAACTTATAAATAAAGTTAATTTTAAATTATTTCTTGCACTATGAAATTTGTGTTGTTGAATATGATTGGTGAAAAAATCATCCCTGAGATTATAATGCTCGAGTCCTTCACTATTGTTCAATTGGAAGAATGGATTGAGAAGTTTATTAATATGGATGTAGGAAGGCAAACTCTTAAGTTTAATAATGAAAAGTTGATGAATGATAAAACGATTATTGATTATGACGTCAAATACTCTTATGGATCTTGTTCTTAAGGTGACACTGTTGCCTGGTAAACTAGAATTCAAAATTCAAGTGAATTTCGATAGTCAGGCTACTAAATTCCATGTAAAGGAAACCGCTTTGGTTACTAAGTCGAGGGATAAAGTTTGTAGGCATTGGGGAATTCTAAGCAGGAATGCAAATCTTTATCTTCTTGGATACTTCAAGATGGAAGATGATGATGCTCCTTTCCCTACTTACTATCTTTGTGAGGATTCTAAAATAGAAGTGAAGGTTACTGAATCTTATTGATTTTAATTCATTTCTTTTAACAAGCTTTCACAACCTGTATTATCATAATACCTTATTAAGATTACTATATTACATAATAAATAAATGGGTTCATGATGTTTGGTTACTTTAGAGTTTAGACCATGTATTAAATAATTGCCTTTCTATAAAAAATTGTAATGCTAATTAATTTTAATTCATTTCCTTTAGCAATCTTTGTTAATTGATGTTATCATAATTATTTATTAGGATTATAATATTATATGTCGATGAGTTTTTTCTGAGGCCATTTTTTTTCTTGAATATGGAGAGGTGACCCAGAATTCTTAACCAGTCTATGTGCCCAGCATTCGGTATTCTTGAGGCGATGCCAACTCTTTTATTTTACAAACGGGAGACTCGAAGGGACAAGTGACTTTTTTTATTTATATTTTAGGTACATCTCAGAGAATTCTGACCCGAGGTGGACTAACATTCACTTTAACATGCTAGCTAGCTACACAGGGAGAATTTGTGTGATACACTTGATTTTTTGCCCCGAAAAAATTTAGGCATCAATAGTTGACACCGTTTGTGAAAAATCTACAAAAGCCTTTAATCAGCCTAAAGAGAGTTTTAACAGAGCCTGTGTGTAAAATAGCTGGACACAATCACAGTTATTTTTTTACAAGACTACAGACAGAGAGGGATGAGAACTTTATTTGTTCTATAAATAAAGGAAATATCATAGAATCTTTAAACAAAATTGAACTTCAAGGCTATACTACTGTATCATTGATAAGTAAGGCAATTACGATAATTGGAGAGTGTGGATCATTACAGCTAAAAATAGAACTAAAAAAGTATAAGAATAGATAGGGCAAGAAAGATAGAAAAAGGCTGGTGCTATAGCAAAAGAATAGGCAGTTAGAGAAGAAGACCTTAAAGCTGAGAAAGCTGTTGTAAAAGTACCACGATGAGGGGATGCATCCGTTTGTACTAAAAGCTTCAGAGACAATCGAGAGCCACCTATAATTTAAGGGTAAAATAAAGCCCCGGTGCCTTACGGTCGCCACAGGGGCAAAGGGCGCTCACCTCACCTTTACATACAAAAAAAAGAAGATTAGCAGATCGTGCCTGAATCTCAGGGTAAAGAATTATAATACTTCAGCTTAGGTGTTTGACCTTTTTGAGCATAGAATATCTTACACCTTTTGCAGCACTAGAATAAGCACATAGATAGGTGCTAGGCCAAGGCATATCATTGTAAATTTAAGATCACAGCGAATCAAAATCATGTCTAGGGACCACTATACCCGTCTTTTTATGCCCCAAGCAGTGGAGTCATGAGTCCTAAAGGCACGGGTTAAAAAGATACTAGAGGAGGTTAGGGTCAGTATGAAGACAGATTTGGCTAAAAGACCGAATAAAAACTTTGAAGCTGGAAAATATAGCGAATTGCCATTCACTAAGAATATATTAAAGTTGACAATTCTTCAAAAATTTAAGATGTCTTAAATCACACCCTACATTGGCAAAATTGACCCTACGTTTTATTTAGACATATTCAGAGAAATAATGTACAATTAAAGATTGACTAAATCTCAGAAGTACTGTTTGTTTCTCTTAACCCTGAAGGGGCAGGCCTAAATGTGGTTTAGGAGCCTTTCCCAAGGATTATAAGGATCTTTTGATAGCTGAGCAAAGATTTTTTAAAAGAGTTTTGAGGTGCTATCTAGACCACCCGTAGTGCTAGCTTATTTTTCTTGCTTCGACAAGGCCTTAGTAAAAGCCCTTAAAATTTTATTGCCAGTTACCACGAGAAAGTTATTGACTTGCGCACTTTTTACCACCTCATGGTATTAAAAAGATGCAAAGAGGGCTTTGAGTAGAAAGGAGGTAGTATGTAATTAATAAGTGGTCTATCACCATCTATAAAGTTGTCCATAAAAAATTATTTGATGAGATAGATATAAAAGACTAGGTGTCACTGAGAAGACAGAAGGAAAGGATGAACTACTTTCATTTCTAAGAAGAAATGTCATTCTTGAAGTCAGAAGTAGGAGATCCAGAGTGATGAAGTCTAAAGAAAGAAAAGATAAGCAAAAGATATCCCCGATACGATAAAGAAGATAGGATAATCAAGAGGTTTGCCTCAAAAAATAGGCCCAATAAGGTAGTGCATTTGCAGGAGAGAAATTTTACTCCTTTAAACATTCCTCTTTTATAGACATTACATCATATGAAAAATAATGGCATCTACATAGCAGAGCAGAGCTAACTTTAATTAGATTAGGAAAAGCAAAGTTAGTCAATGATCGCTTTTACAAGTACTATAGGTACTACAGGCATCATACTGATAACTACTTTTACTTGAAAGAGCAGACTGAACTTTTAGTGAAGAATTACTATTTACACCAATTGGTAATCGGTACAAAAGGATGATTCTTTAACTCTTCTAATGCGATTGATAAAAGGCAAAGGACCATGGTGATATTTAGCAAATTAACTCTATCAAAAAATTTCAATCGATCTCAAAAAAGTTACTTGAGATACTTTCAACCTAGTCTTACGAATAACTTTCACATTATGAATATCAAAAAAGAAAAAAAAAACAAAAATTCCCTTAATTTTGATTATGTTCACTAATGCGAAAGAGGCCAGGGTATATTATTTTTATGATGATGCACTAATTGTAACCATGGGTGTGAGAGAAAAATTGGTCAATAAGATACTGATCGACATAAAAAGATCGACTAATATCGTCTTTAATAATATAATAAATTCCCTAGACATTGAGGATTGAAAGCTAAAAAATATTGAATTTGCGCTACATAACTTTGGAGAATCATGTATCATGTCTTTGGGAGTTATATCATTATCTTTGATCATGAAAGAGAAACCCCATCAAAGGATTCCATTATCAAGTTTCAAGTGGTAAATCTGTAGATGTCCTACTTTATAATACTTAGTTGATCATTTTTTCATGCCACTAAAGTCGTAAAAAGTATATATTACTTGAAGATAAAATTTAAGGTTAGTGATAAAATTGGTATTATTTGTAAAAATTAGAAGAAGGGGTGCTCGTGCTTTACGACTTCTTTTCTACTTGTACATTGTCTACTTAAACGATCTCATAATCAAGAAACTCTTGACCTGATAGAGTAAGGGTTATAGCAAGACATCGCAATCACAAGAGCAGAGGAGAAATTCTTCCCTGACAATATGACTATGGTTGAACCTGCCAAAAAATTAGATAAAGTGATTATAGAGTGTGGTTATAGAATGTGGATGATATAATAACAAAATCTGTAGAAAAAAGCGATCATATTAAACATATAAAAGAAAGCATTGCCTTACTAAGACAATACTCGATGAAGTTAAATTCTAAAAAATATGCATTTGGGGTCAGTTCAAAAAAATTCTTGAGATTTATTATGAATGAATGCAATATTGAGGCAAAACCATAAAAAAGGTAATACTTAATTTGAAGTCGCTGTTAACTCTAAATAAGCTACAAAGCCTAGTAAAAAAAATAGCCTTCTTTTATCAGTTCATCTCTAAATTATAGAATGGACACCGAAATACGAAATTAGCTTTCAAGAGTTGAAGCAATATCTTAACAGAATACTTATCTTGATGAGTTTAATGCCAGGCAAAGTTTAATACCTAAACTCAGTAGTAAGCTACTATGTTGTTAGCATCGCTCTTGTGAAAGAAAACCCAGACAATGTATAGAAATCCATTTATTATATTAGTAATTCTTTTTTGGATGTAAAAATTAGGTATTTGACACCAAAAAAGTTGGCGTTAGCGCTGGTCACCACAGCTAGAAAGCTTTGCCTATACTTTCAATCCTACTCCATCACCATTTTGACAGACTCCTCAAATAAATCTTACACTAACCTGATCTCTCGGGAAAATCAGTTAAATAGTATATCAAATTAAGTGATTTCAATATAAATTTTAAGTAGTAAAAGGCCATCGAGGGACAGATAGTGGCTGACTTCATAGTTGAGCATGCCGTCTTAGAAACTCTGATGGTACGATGACTTACTGTTGATGACAAGGGGAGAATTCAGATGCCAAACTATTTTAGAAAATAAAAGATTTTTATCGATGGAGTATTAAACAATTAAGGGTGTAGAGCCAAAATTATTCTCGTAAGTCCCAAAGGCTAAGAAGTCATGGGCGCACTTAGTTTAAATTTTTTGTAATAAATAACAAGGCAGCATATTAAGGATGGCTATGCTATTGACTATTAAGAATGTTGAAATTAAAGGGGACTCTTAATTGGTAAGGCATCAAATAAATGGCCAATTTTGGACAAATGAGGTCAACATGTAGTGCTATCTTACTTTATTTTGGTCTATAAGCTTATAAAAAAGTTTTACCACATTAAGACAGAGTAGATCCTAAGGTCTAAAAATTTTAGAGTCGATACTCTATTCAAATTAGCCTTCACCGTCTATAAAAAGGCTCTGAGATTTGTGCTTATATCTATTTTGGCCAAGAGGAGTATAAAAGGCACTCATTCAGAATCAGTACTGGTCATACAAGCTAAACCAACTT
The DNA here is from genome assembly GCA_035221805.1 of Trichilia hirta. NCBI lineage: Eukaryota > Viridiplantae > Streptophyta > Magnoliopsida > Sapindales > Meliaceae > Trichilia > Trichilia hirta. Next base: position 5,109 of record JAWDEX010165572.1, on the reverse strand, counting down.
GAATGAACTTGATCCAAATATATATACAAGAGAGAAGATTGTTGGATGGTAAAGATATGGCTAAAAAAAAAGAATCGATGTGTAAAGTATGCTATGATTGATGGTATTCTTTACTGACGTGGATATGGACCACCCTATCTAAAGTGCCTAGGTAAAAGTAAAATTGACTTGGTATTGCAAAAGGTTCACCATAGTGCTTGTAACAATCATAGTAATGGGTAAGCCTTAACTTATTGAATTTTGAGATAAGAGTATTACCGGCCTACCATCCTAAAGGATGCTATTCGGATGACAAAGTAATGCTAATACTGTTAGCTATACAATAACACATTGGTCAGCTATCGTATAAAGCTCACCACTATAACAAGCTTGTGGTCATTTGCACAGTGAGAACTTAACCTAATTAGCCCCTTCCCAATAGGACTAGCTAAGATGAAATATGCCATAGTTGCCATCGATTACTTCATAAAATAAATAGAGGCCAAGCCTCTTGCTATAATAATAAAAAAAAGGCCACTATTTTTGTAAAAAATAATTTGATATATCACTTTAGTATTCCCAAGATCATCATCACTGATAACAAAAAAAATGTTTAATAATGCCAATTTTAGAAAATTTTGCAACAAGTTGAATATTGAATTACGGTTCACTTTACCTACTTATTCTAAGACTAATAGGTAGGTGAAAATGATGAATAAAGTGATTAAGTAGCTATTAAAGAAAAAGATTAGAGACTATAAAAGAGCCTGTATGGGTGGGCTACTATAAGTTTTGTGTGCACTCAAGATGATCCTAAAAATAGTCACTGACAAGACATCGTTTAGCCTAACTTACAGAGTAGAAGAAGTAACGCTGGTCAAAATTGGCATACCCACTCATAAGGTTAGGCATTTTTGTAAAGAAGATAATGACCAGATGAGGCTACCTGTTGAAAGAACGAAGGAAGCAAGTTTTCATTAGGACTGCTACTTACTAGAAAAAGATCCCAGTATTATAACCAAAGGGTGTGGCCTCAAAAGTTTTGCATCAGTGACTTAGTTGTCAAACAAGTTAGTGCCAACACTCAAGCTCCTGGCAAAGATGCATTGGGGGCAAATTAAGAAGGATAATACATGATTATTGACATGCAAAGACTCAGTGTTTATGTGCTGTAGCACCTACATGGAAGACAAGTAAAAGGGTTATGAAATGCCAAAATGCTCAAAGTGTATTATCCATAATATTCGTTATTTTTTACTTTAATAATATATCAACTTGGTAAATTACACTTATGATAACTTTTTTCCTGTAATTTATCGACTTTGAATGTTCTATTTTAACATTTTTTGTTTTGGTAATATTTTAACTTATTATATGTTTCTTTTATCTCAAAGATTTATCGACTTGATATATCCCACTGATACTGATTGCGCCTCGATGAACATTTAATTGATACGTTGCACTAATATCAGCCGTACTTCAAGAATTATTTGTCATGTTTCTATTCATCTAAGTGGCTACTAACTTTTATCTTTTATTAATTACTCAACTTTCATTATGATTGGTCTAATTTTATTAAATCACATCATAGATGGGCTAAAGTTCTATACTATATAGGAGAGAGAAGATACCAAATATATGTCAAAATACCTAATTGTATTAAGTAATAGGTGTTACAAGTTATAAAGCGCCATTTAGGCATGTTTATAGGGGAGGAATAAAAAAAAGGAAGAATTTGCCATGGCCATCAGTCTTTGCCAAGTGGTCTGTACTCTTCTCATTTTCATCTAGTGGCCTACCTACAGCAGCTTTTACAAGTATATTGAAAGGTATAGAGAGATTGAAAAGAGGAATTAGTTCTTAAAACTCTGACTTGACTGAAGGGATGGTCGTCTCAAATGTCAGGACAAGAGGAGCCTTAGAAATCTCTTATTATTAGGATCCTTTAACCCCGCTGATAAGGGCCTAAAAAATTGTGGCACCTCTTGTCTTAAAAGCTATCTCATCGAATGGTTTTTTAACACCCAGTTCGATAAAAAGCCAGTCAAAGGTCACTTCTAGTAAATGCTCTTTTACGAGGGCATTGACATTTCTAAGCTTAAAAGGTACACCCTTTTCGTACTAATCTTGGGCTCGATCATTAGTTGCCTGAAGATTTGCCACTAATTTACGGACATTGACCTCGAACCTTGATAGCTCTTATCCTTGAGCCGACACCTAGACCTCTAACCTCTTCACCTTATTGCAGAGCCTCTTGATGGTCGTATCTCTGTTGGTGAGAAGCTCCCCGAAAGTTTCGTCAATCTTTTTCTAAACTTTCAAGTTATTCTTGAGGTATAAATCTTTCTAGTTAGAGGTTGATACGTTCAATTCGACAACCGCCACTTTCTTCTCTAAATTTGCTCTAATTTTCCTCCAACCTTTATGATTTCTCTTTGATCTTATATTCATTGCTTTAATTTTTTTACCTCTCGACCTTGACCAGTAGCTTTTCAAATATAGGACTTTATCTGCTCTTATTGGTATACTAGCACAAGCAAAATCTAAAAAAATAGAGCATTAGACTTCGAGTTGGTAAATAAATGAGAGTAGAAATAAGTGGAGCACTTACTAAAATTGAGGAGTCCCAAACGTAGTTTATGGCTATCTTAAAATTTATATATCCTACCTTCTCGTCAATGCCTCGATCAATCGGTGGCAGGGCGATGTTTAAGAGCGAGAGAAGATATGCCACCATTGATTGCTTGTCCTTTTTGATATTAGGATGCCTCACTTTTAGGATAAGGGCGTGAGAGAGAATAAAGCATTGTAGGACAAGAGACACTGGGATCCCAAGTAACGATCTTAAAGCAAACTGAGCAAACCCTAATGCCTTAGTCAAGTCAAACCTCTCTGACCTCACAACAACTATATTACTGCTCACGAGCCTTTCTTATTCCTTTCCAGGACAAAGCCTTTTCCTTGTTAGTTATAGAGGGCTCTTGCTGCTTTCAAAATGATCTCGAGGCAGGAGTAGAGATTTCTCCTTGGCTTTGGGGCATTTTTGGCCACTTTTTATTGACACAGTAAGGTAAGCAAGGGTGAGTAGGTGGAAGGGGGCGCATGCTCACGGCTCTTACCTTTGCCTCCTTTTTAATGGCCATTAGCCTCTCAAAAATGGAAGAGTATTGCTCCTGACCAGCCATACCTTTAGGCATAAAGATAGGGAATCAATATTTTACATATAAGTCGGGCAATAGGGTCTACAATCTCCTACCTTTCATTTTTATCTTATTCAGTACGATATGGGATAGATGAAAAGTAACTAAACCCAACTCTATCAAAGACACTTAAGAAATAATGTCTTTCTGATTACAAGCGATGTCCCTCAATAAAATCATCCTTTCTGTTAACTTTTTATTGAGGATAATATGATGTGTCCAAGCCTGGGTTGATATAAACTTATTGAGAATCTCTCTTTTAATCATGAGTTCTACTTACTGCTTACAAAGAATCATTTATCTTTTCAATATTTGTTGCTAGAAGAATTTTTTCTTATTGGACTTTGAGTCTTGCGCATAGTATACAAATAATACTAGCTAAAACTTGACCTAGAATTTTTTCTCGAGGTGTAGATGTACGCTACCTCAGGAATACTAGGTGACTTGCCAAAATACTCCTATTACAGTAAAAAAATTCCAGCCAGGATCCTCTAGCTATTTAAGATTAGTTGATATGGTGAAATATAAAAGTGGGTTAGCAAGTTGGATAAGAAGGGCTAAAGCAGTAGTCTCACCTTGAGTAGAAACAACTTCTTATTAAAAGCAGTTTTTTCAGGAGGTGATTAGCTAGGTATTTTATTCCCTTGGGATACCTCATGAACATCAATCGATGCACTTCGTAGATGTTCTGATACAATGTAAGATCCTGCCCACTAATTATAGAGAGAAACTAGTTCATCTTGTATTTAGTTCTAGGTTTAAGAGGAGGAACGAAATTGATTATAGACCTGTCATCGCTTAATCTCGGGGACAAACTCAATTTAGGGTCAACTTCTATGATATTCTGAGGCAATTGGCCTTGGAATACGATTTCAATACTCTCATTGCTAGAATTCATCTCTTACAGATGCACAATGTTCGCTCAAAATGGTTAAGATACAAGTTATAGTATAATTCTTGAAGCTAACTAATAGCGTTGACCTCAGGATTTAGAGTCCATCTTGTGGCCTTAGGGCTCTACTTGCCAATATAAAACTACAACCCAGGCCATTTCTTTCTGCCCCTAAGAATAAAAACTCCTAATACATTTGTCTATTACAATTAATACATACAAGTAACATAAAGATAAGCAATAAAAAATATAAAAAAAATAACAAAAGAGAAACTCTTACGATGACTCCTAAGAGCTATTGATTTGAGAGCTAAGACTGTGCTATGTTGGTAAGAAATTATGGGATGCCCTAAAATAGTGCACGAGCATAAATATGGCCATCCCTGTGACTATAGATGGTGATGTTACGAAACACAAAGAGGCGCTAGCCTATAGTTATGTCTTTTCAAAAATGACAGGCTAAAAAATGGCATTACCGTAATAAATGCATCTGTTAGCAGTTCAAAATTTACACTAATATTTAAAAGCCAAATTTAAACTTACAGGTCCATACTAAGGGAAAGAAATAAAGCCAAATTTTTACTCTTACTCTATGATAGCAGAAACTTGGAAAGTTTATATCGATGAATTTTTTTTGAGACCATTCTTTTTCTCTCGAATACGGAGAGGTGAGCCAAAATTCTTAACCCATCCATACACCCAGTGATAAGAAATGGGATTGCATGTATGCACAATGAAATTTAAAACTTTTTTGAATCTAACCAAGGATCCATGTGATAACCTAATGTTTTATAAGTTCTGAATTCATACCTTTTTCAGATGATTGACTTGATGAACTACTAAAACACAGATCTTTAAACTCATGTCTCTATGATATCTACACGATCGAGAATTAATGAAACTTCAGAGTGCTAGCTTTTCTTTTCGATTTTTCTTGTGATCGTTTCTTATTTCTTTCTCAAAGAAAAGTTCTCTTCAAAAAACGTAATCCTAGGCATACTGATGAGTACATAAAAGTGTATAAATATTAAGGTTTAA
>JAWDEX010165561.1:0-17193 GCA_035221805.1 Trichilia hirta | reverse complement strand
GAGGATAAGCACTCTGCGGGTATGCTTGACTAACACATTTGTGAACTTTAATATGTATGTAGGTAGCTTAACTTGATCTGCTGCATTTAGTCTTTGAGTTGCAAGAGTTGAGTGTAGCTATGAAGAGATAATTGAAAATGAAGTAGTAGCCGGCTTGGCATCAAGCTGGAATCATTCTGATATTGTAATTGTGTGGTGAAGGTAGTTGGCAAATGGCAAGCATGATCAGTTGATGTAAAAGAAATATTGTTGACATGTGACATTGGAAAATATTGCTTGTCAGAAGAACCTACAATGATGCATTCTCACAGTTTTTCCAACACCTGCTGATAATTAATGACACAATTTGTTGAAGCTCTGATATTGGAAGCCATTGCTCCTGGCAGACTCTTTGTTTGTGTCTTTTTTCTTCTTCTGCATGCTGTCCTCTCCGTAATTTATACTCTGCATTACACCAATTTTTCAAACATAGGTGTGTTGCACACTCCCACAGAAAATAAACACTTATACATGTAACTGTTAGTGGAAGGATGCGAGCTGATTATGATGTCAAATTTCAAGGACTTAACTGTTGTAATTGTAACCACTGCACAACATTTGAGACTGATTTCTGTTTTGATTCCTCTCATATCTTGTCCTAGTGTCACTTTTGATTGGGAATAGCTCGTGCTTATGCTTAGGGACCAAGTTACCCTGCAATCCATTTGACTGTCAGTAGCTATGACTTTAGTTTAGTATGCTGTTTGATGTTAGGCTGATTTTAGTTCAATTACCCGACATGTGCGAATCACTTTATAACCCCCCTTCCCAGAAAAAGTAAAAAATTTACTAGTGTGGAAATTTTCTTCCTTTATTAACATATTATTTGATTCTGCCAGGTTTTTCTCCTGCACTTGCATCTTGTTTGTCAGGGAGGCCTCAAGTTGGTGCATTGGGAAGGCAATCTAGTCAATGCAGTCAAGATGAAACTGTAACTTTAAGAAATGAGGAGCGTAAAGAATCTGGTTGTACCAGTTCCGCTACTGTCCATATTAATAATATTAGCCAGAGGATGGAGAAAGGTACATCAAAGTGGCAGTCAAAAGGAAAGAGGAATTCAAGACAGATGAGTAAGAATAGAAAACAAGCCTCAAGGAAATATATGGATATGGATGATGAACCAAATGCTTATGTGGCAGGCTTACGTTGCCTGGATGGATTCTCTCAGGGTTCTGATCACAGAGTTGATTGCAATGGCATTCGTGGTTCCAAGTTGAAATCTGAACCTGAAGAGCTGCCCTGGAGCAAGTCTATTTCTCGTAGGGACCCTCATCAGAGAACAATGGAGGTGAAATTGTTACCTGATGGTTCCTTGAGCCCGAAAAGATCACTTCCCTTTCGGCATACCCGGTACACAGTTCACTCGAGATATCAAATGTCCGATTTTCCCATCAGAAACTTTTGCGTTGATTCTACACTGTATGACATTGAGCTTGAGGTGAAAGCCAGCTACCGGCCACAGCATGTTCCACTGGTTTCCCTCATGAGTAAATTGAACGGTAAGGCTATTGTAGGTCATCCTCTAACTGTGGAGGTGGTAGATGATGGTTATTGTGATGGTATTGAATTCAATGCAACTAACATCTCTGTGGTGGATTCTGCTGCTGAAATGGGTTATACGGTTAAGCAACCTTCAGAAGCTGGAAGGTTTTCCACCAAGCATAGTAAATTGTCGTTGCGCTACTCACCAAATAAATCTCCGAAATCAAGAAAATCTGGTCTCTTGTCTAAAAAGATCCGGAAACTCTCGTCACTGACTGGCCAAGCGGAGAGGAAGCCGGTGGTAGAGAAGCCTAAATGTCCTGTTATTGCTTGTATCCCTCTAAAATTAGTATTCAGTAGGATAAATGAAGCAGTGAATGGTTTGGCAAGACCAGCAAATCGTGGTTTAGCATCGAACAGCTTATGATTGGTTGGTATACTGGGCGTTTTGATCTGGATTTAACTGAATATATAGCTCGACCCTTTGGTCTTGGTCGAAGCTAGAATCCTCTTGTACAATTTCATGACAGACGAAAAGGATGTTGTAGGTGTAAGAAGGATGAAAAGCTGCTTTGGCTTGTGTATATAAATGTAACATTAGTTGAGGTGTAAAGCACTCTATGACCTGATATTAGCTTCTTTTTAGAATTCAAGAATTAAGGTTGACTTATTCAAGAGGGCTAATGACTTTATGATTTTTCTTTTGTATTTCTTTGGTTTGGAACATGCGTAGTAATCTATTCCAAGCCATTTTCTCTTTGGCTGATTTTTCTCAATTCAGGATGCTTTTGTTACATTTCAAAACTGAAATAATAATGTGATTGGCATGTCATTGAATGTTCGAAATCCCTTCTCTTATTTTGCAATTCGAAGGTGAATTTAAATGGCATTTTCTTAAAATATCAGAACTGTTACAATGAAGGGCTAGCCCTTTCAATAATAATTTTAAGTAGTCTTTCAGTGAAATTTTTTGGATTATTTATTGGAGGCCATTTTGCTAACTAATATTTCATATGCTCTGAAAATGCGGCAAATGAAAGAGGGTGTCCTATTGACTACAAAAATTAACATGACAGAACCCTGATTAACCAAATCAACCTACACTTGTAGTAAAATCAATCATTCTTATATAAAAAACACCAACGAAGAGAAAGCAAAACTACGGTTTCAGTTTTCACTATAAAAACCTTTTGACTCTTGCAACTCAGCTTCAACTTCAAATCAAAAGTTGAACGCTAACAGGTTGATCAGCACTTTTAAATAAAGGGAGAATAGTAAACATCTTTTATAGATTTTAAAATGATATTTAGTCTTTTGTTAGAAAATTTGTGATAAAATTTTTTCAATAATTTTCCAATTTGTGACTCATTCTCTCTTATTAACATATTTGTAACAAATGTTTTTATAATTTAGAAAAGTACATAAATCATTTTCACTAAAGACAAAAATTCTTAAATAATTTTTTAAAATGTCACTTATTCCTTTATCAAAATGTTTGTGATAAATATTCTTATATTTTTAAAAAGTGATAGAAACCCTTTTTATTTTACTAAAGACAAAAATATATATTTTTATCCTATGAACTCTTAAATCAAAATAATTAAATTTTTAAAAAAATATTTTAAGTTTAATTTATAATATTTTATGATAAAAAATATATAAATTAATTTTTAAAAATTAAATTTAAAATATTTTTATTCATATTCATAGAAATTTATGAACTTATTTTTATTTTATAATTTAAATTTATAAAATTTTTATTTTTAAAATCAAATAAAAGTAATTTAAATATTCTACTTGAATTATCAAATGACTATAAAACATTATACTATAAAAAAGTTTAATATATAATTTTATATTCATAATTACTTTTAAAAATGTCCATTAAATATAAATATAAAATCAAAAATATTTTTTTATTTTATAATATTTTATATTAAACTAATTTATAATATAATTTATAAAAATTAAAATTAAAATATCTATATTTTATATTTACAAAAATTTATAGATTTATTTTTATTTTAAATTTAAATTTAAAATTATAAATTTATTTTAAAAATTAAATAAAATAATTTAAATATTTTATTTAAATTATTGAACCACTACAATACTGTATACTATAAAAAATTTAATTTATAACTTTTTTTCACAAATTATTTTAAAAAATTATATTAAATATAAATATAAAATTATAAATTAAATTTTTTATTTTATAATAATTTATAATTTATTTGTAAAAATTAAATTTAAAATATTTTATTTTATATTCATAAAAATTTATGAATTTAATTTCATTTTATAATTTAAATTTATAAAATTTTATTTTATTTTTATTTTTAAAAAACAAATAAAAGTAATTTAAATATTTTATATAAATTATTGTACTACTATAATACTTTATACTTTAAAAAATTAATTTATAATTTTATATCATAAGCACTTTTAAAAGAAATTTATTAAATATAAATATAAAATTATAAACTTTTATAAATTTAAATTATAGAATAAAAATAAATTCATGAATTTTTATAAATATAAAATAAAAGTATTTTAAAGTTAATTTTTATAAATATATTATACTTTTTTTTGGTATAAAGTATTATAAAATAAAAAAAATAATTTATAATTTTAAATTTATATTTAATATTTTTTAAAACTACTTATGAATACAAAATTATAAATTAATTTTTTATATTATAAAGTTTATAGTTGTTCAATAATTTAAATGAAATATTTTAATTATTTTATTAAATTTTTAAAAATAAAAACAAAATAAAATTTTTATAAATTTAAATTATAAAATAAAAATAAATTTAGAAACTTTTATTATTAGAAAATAAAAATATTTTAATTTTAATTTTTAATAATTAATTTATAAAAATTTTAATATAAAGTATTAAAATTTAAAGTACTTTTTTAAGAAAATCTAATTATTTTAATTTAGGGATTTATAAAGTAAAAGTTAGGGATAGAATTCGTATAATAAAAATTAAGAATTTACGTAATAAAAATATATAATATATATATATTTTTAATGAAAAAAAGGTTTTGTCACCTCTTTATAGTTTAAGAAGATAATTGTTATGCATATTTCGATAAGAGTGTAAGTGATATTTGAAAAAAATGTAAGATAGTCTTGTTACATTTTAATAGAAGATAAATGTCATTTAAGAAAATTATAGGAGGTATTTGTTATTTTTCCTTCAAATAAAATATAAATTAAATCTAAAAGTTATATGTGAATAAAAATGCTTTTATTACAAATCATTTAAAATACAAGAACTCGTTCTTTAAAACAATGAAATTGAAACAAAACTCTTTCAAACCAAACCATAAACTCATTTTTAGATCAAATTTTGGTGAAAGCTCACACTTGTGACTGTCAAATTTTGCATATAATAGTCTTTATTTAATTAAAATAACTTATTTCCTTTGGATGCATGAACTTTCAAGAATTTAAAAAGTTTTTGGAATAAAAACTTATAAATTATAGGTTAAATGATATTGTTGAGTTTAAAATTTGTTGGTGTGAGAATGTAGATGGATACTATAGTCGAAAACTTAATTTTCTTAAGGTCTAAAATTTTGAAGAAATGCAAAGAGGGAAGAGAGTAATTTCAAGTAGGGAAACCTAGTTGAAACCATGGTTTTGAATTGGAGTAACCTAATTGAAACAGTGGTGTTTCGAGTAAAGTAGGGTGAGGCTCTACTTGAAGCATATATGTTTTTATTTTTTTATTTTTTTTATTTATTTATTTTTACATTTTTTGTATTTTATTAATAAGAAAAAAATTAATTAATTAATTTGAAAATGGTTTTCTTATTTTTTTAGTAAATAATTAAAAATATATGAAATAAATTATAAATGACTAAAATTTATATTTGATATTTTAATTTTATTTTTTTCTTTCCTTAAAATTGACGTTTAATTTATATTTTCTTATTTATTAATTTTTTATTTGTACATTATGTGTAGATTCATGATAGATTGTATAGTATTAAGAATAGTGAGATCTAATTATTTTCTTGGTGTGATGAAAATGTGGTCATTTATATAGGTTGTAAATATAATAAGAGATAAGCTAATTGAATTACATGGTGAAACTTTAGATAGACATATTTGGGATAGTTCTAAGAGTTGCAGGATATCCAATTTTTTGGCACTTTGGTTTACTATACTTTATTTCAAGAGGTTGAAAATAGACCTTTAGTGTGGAGATGTAGTTCTAGATTGAAACCACATGCATAAGGTTCTCAAGAAAGAATTTTGCTTAATTATAGGTTTGTATTTTGGGCCTTATCTAGTTTATGAGGGACAATGATTGGTTACTAAATCAGTATTTTGGTAATTGCACAACATTAACTTTGGACAAGTTATACAAAATTTTTCAAAGCCTAAACTTCATCATTATTGAAAACATCATTGAAGTGAAATTGTCTCTCTAATTTCTTATGAATAGGATATTGCTTGGGAGGGGTAGGCATTACCTGGCATGCATTACTTGCTAGACTTTTGGATACTGAAACTTGTTGATAATTAAGAGGAGTTCAATTGGTATCCGTGGAAAAACATTGCATAGGAATATTTATATAGGAGCTTTAGCTGTGCAATGATATGCAAAGTACAAACTTATAGGACAAAGTAGTTGTGCCTAAAGAGAATGGCAAGGAACATGTAAATCAATATAGTATTAATGGTTTTTCCTAGGTTTTGAGGTATATTATAATGTAAATACATTTGTTGTAATTCTTTATTTATTTTGTTCCTTTAAATTTTAAATAGTTTATGCTATATAGATTGGATCTTCGAGGCTATAGGATCTTATTAGCAAAAAGATTGCCTTGCAAACTTATAGGCTCATACCCTATATGTTGAATTGGCAAACAATAGCAAAAAAATATTAGCAAAAAGCAAATTATTAATATTTTACGTGTGGCTATGATAATGTATTTCGACTTTTATTGATTCGTATTATTATGCTAAATCTTTTATTTTATTGCAATTGGATACAATTTATACTAAGTTGGACCTTACAAACAAGGAGTGTGCACAATCATTTGTAACAAAGTTTTTTTTTTTAGTTTAATGAGGTTCCAAATGGTAAGTATAGGGGTTTATTATCAATTGATGAAAAACCTAAGCTAGAAGAAAGAGGTCATCTAAGATACGAACATTGTTATTATTTAGTAATATATACATGATGACCTTAGTAATGGTGTAATTGACACATTTAACTGATTGATTAATGTTAAGCTGAGTCTCAAAATAATTGGCTATAGAAGAATTGGGGCCAATATGGGTATTAAGTTCATTGCATTGATATTTAGGAATATTTTGAGTTATAAATTGTTAACTTTATGGCTTAGTAGAAAATATACCATTCACTTGATTGCTTTTATTTAAAAACCTAAACCGATGTGTAAGATATTCTCTTGTGGTCAACATTGTCGGTTCTACAAAATTTACAACTTATTAGTAATGAAGATTGGTAAACTTCCATTGCAATATTAATATAGATAGTATTCATGCTTATGAAAGCCTTAAAGTTTGATTCAGTCTTTATTTTAGTCGGTGTATCAAGTGTAATCATTAAGTGTATAATCTCTATATAAAAAGTTTTCATTATAATATTATATTTTATTAGATTTATGTCAAAAGAATCATACAATGTCTGCATAAATCGCTTGTATGTGATTGTACGATCTCCATATAGTCCTCTTATTGCATAGCCTATATAAGACTCACGTCCATCCCTTGACTTTGATCATGAACCTCTGTGTTGCACAATAACTATCAAATAATCAATTATATTTGCATTACAACTAACCAACTAACAAATGAATAACTAACCATAAGCTGACATAAAAAAGGTAGTAAGAAAGTAAAGTAAACAAGTCAAATTTAACAATAAAGCAGTTAAGGCAAACAACAAGTTATACTTGTAAGTTTCTAGCATGCAAAATTTTCTAAAATATGAAAATTAAGTTTTGCATATAAGAATTTAGTTATTGAGATAATATGAATATAATTAAAATTTTTTATAAAATTATACCTTGTGTTTGGCTTTTCACTCTTTGGTTCAACGTTTTAAAGTTTTAGAGAACTAAATTATGATCTCCTCTAAAGAGTGATACCCTTGCGTCTTTGACTTTACTTAAATTCAATCAAACAACTTTTGATTGAATTAGATTTTTAACTAAAACTTTTAAAATATAAGAGTGAGAGGAATGTAAGAGTGAAAAATAATCATTATTATTTGGAGACCATGGCCTCTTCTAATATAGAAAAATAACTTCTTAGAGAAGTTGTATTCAACTTCTTAGAGAAGTTGTTCAAAGCTTCTTAGAGAAGCTTTTTCAAAACTTCTTGTGTAAGCTAAATCTAATATATATTTTTTAATTTAATTAACAATTAATTAAATAAATAATTTTGAAAAATATGATACCAAATGTGTGTTCAATATAAATACATATCGCATGCATATTTACCTTACATTTGTTAAAAAGTATAAAGTCAAGATTATGCCACTTGCTAAAATTTTATTTGTTAGGATGAAATGTTTGACTATAATCACTTATACTATTTATAAGTTTAGGTTAATTATTATAATAACTTTTACTTAATATATTTAAGTGATGTATAATCTAAATAGAAAAAATTCAAGATAATTTATGATAAGACTTAATAGGTTCATAGTAAAGCCGATAGTAGACTTGTTCTATCTTTTGCAAACACTAAAATAAAGCGTAAAAAGTACTGTAAATGCACAGTGTCAAGTTATAGTAAAAAGTATCAATTTCATGAGAAGGTTTATAATTTGTTAAGTATTGCAACTTAATAGATTCAATTATTTAGACTTTTCTCAATATTCGAAATTCAACAATTTAAAACTAAATTTAACGAATTAAAACTAAATAAATTGTATTTGCTAAATGATAACTTAAAAACCTATCTAAAGGATGGGAACTTAATGGAGATGTCACTTAGGAGAATTTAACTTTACTCATGCTCACTATGGTCGAATTAATTTATCATACTCTTCTCATTCTAAGCGATTATCTAGCAAGAATTCAATAATTAACCTTACTCACTCTTTCGATGACAAATAAAATCACATGCACCATATTCTATAATTACTATCTCTAACCAATTTGATAAGTCATGCATTCATTAAGTATTAACCTTATAGTGCTACTTATTCTTTATTCATCTTTTGATGTGATACTCCTTAAGCTGTGTAATCACTGTTTTAATAGTTAATGTTGGCCTCTTTTGAGTTTTAACCCATACACCAACACATCTATGATTTAACATTCATTATAATTATTCAATAAACACGGATTATACAAGTTAATCAACTATAATAAATATAAATATAAATATAATCTCAATAAACTATAGTTCACAATGATTACATCAAACCCCAAAGACTACAAGTTTAGCCACTCATACTTGTTATTATCAATACAAGAGAATGATACATGAATAACATTACAAATATTTAATAAAAATAACAAAGGTAAGATAAACTCTTAGGAGCTTTTCTTTCCCTTAGTTCTTCTTCAGCCTTGTCTTTTCACCCCTTACTTTAATGCAGATGCAGAAAATAGAAGATTGTCACTCCTAAAGGTATAAGTGAATGAAGGATAAAGTGTGAATTATAAGTGTTTTTAAGTTATGGGTATGGATTTTTAAGTGTATGTGTATGTTTTTCAGTCACCAAAGATATGTTTTTCAGCCACCAAAGAGCTCTCTCAAGCTTTAGAAATATCTCCCTATTTATAAAATTCAAATTAAGGCATACAAAATGAGATGAGAACAAGAGGCGGCATTATAGCGGCAAGGGACAACACTACAACGCCCAAAAAGCACAAGGTATGAGTGAATGATTAATATTCAATTATGGATGGATAATTTCAAGATCAAGCATTAATGTATTAATACATTTTTGGTAAAGTTTTGTTTGCCTAGAGTTGATAAAATTGACTTTAGGTTGATTTTTTAATTTAGTAATTATTATGTTACACATTGATATATTAATGTTTAATTCACTTTTAGCATATTATTATAGACCTTTAATTAATATGATTAATTTAAGGTTGATTTTTATAAAATGTAATAATTATTTTTTGATAATTGAAACCTTTATTAATGTTTTTGAAAATTATAATATATGCCATTAGGGTTTACATAAACCCTAGAACTTTAGCTTGAATACGTATAATACAAATCAAACATATAATTTGTTTAAACATATATATATATATTTATTTATTTGTTAATTTGTTTGACAAATTAAACGTATAATACAAACTACAATATTACTTTTATGATAAGTATTTGTGATTGAATAAAGCAATTCGATTAATAAGTGGGTAAAAATTCAGAATTAATCATAGTTCCATAAATTGTTTGACAATTTATCAAAATCAAATCAAAATATCAACGTGAATATATAATCAACCATGAAGACAATTATTTATGAAACTAATGATCCAAACTATATGAGCAACAAGAATCATTGTATGATAATTAAGCTCGACAGAGTTGTAAATAGTATGACTATTTATATAAATAGTATACAATAAATAGTATTTGTTGTATTGTTCACAAGATGAATAATTATCAGGTATAAATACTTGGTTTGAAAGATAGTTTTATGAAAACTGTCTAAGTCAAGAGAGTATTTATATATGATATGAATAACGAGTACTTGATGAAATTTCTTAATTAATTATTATATTACCACCTCATATTGTAGGATAATTAATGATTTTTTTATATAAATTTTTTACTTTAATATTTTTATCATGTGAGAAGTATGAGATTTGTATAATTAAATTGGATTATTTGATTTTTAGTGATATTCAAATTTTAATCAAGATTCTATTATGTGAGGTTGGAATAAAAATATTATCTACGAAGGTATAATAATTTAAATATAACTAGTGTAACACATCAAGATTCTATTATATAAGGTGTCTAAAATTAAAAAAAAGGATATATATATCGAGTCTTATTTATGATACAGAAAAAAAAATTCTTTACTTATTGAAACTAATTGATCGAGGTTTTTATTATATAAAGTTAATTAATTATAAATGAGAATTTGATTCTTACTAATTTTTAAAATTTAATAAAACTTTTAAATCCTATATTAAAGAGTGTAGAATTTAAATTAAATAGTGGGAGTGGATTAGTCATGCTGAATTATAATATTTTTAATAATTGAATTTATTGTCAGTAATTGAATACACTAGCAATAGTTTTTCGTGTCTTTTCAGTTCTCTCTCAGTGATATTTAACATATTGTCAGCAAATATCTTCTAAAAGGTCTTGAACAATAATCTTTTTAGTAGAACAAATTTAAAGGATTGACTAAAGAACTTGAGAATTGTTCTCAAATTCAAAAATCTGAGATATGTTTTAGAGGCTGAGATGTTAGTTTTTTTAGAGGTGAATACTCCTTTGGAGGAGTAAAAAACTTTCAACAAGTGACATACCGAAAATCGTAGAATATAACTCTAAATTTTAGATTTCATGAGTCAAGAGTTATAGACTAAACAGAGAGCATATGGTCTTTTATATTAGATATTGAAATCCCTATAAGAGTTATACAAAAAAAATTATCGTGTAGTAAAATATGAGATATGTAATACCTTGTTTAATATGTAACTCAAGAAGATAGCCCTACTTTGATTACATTATTAAAATGTTAAATATCATTGGATAATTGGACACATGAGGCGTTAGTATGTCATATCGTTTTAGAGTGAATTTGATTTAATCCTTTTCTTTTAGTTTAAAGGGTTTATAATTAATTATAATATAAACAAGATTGAGTGCACTATTTTAGAGCTCTCAACGAGCTTTAAAAATATTATAAATAAAATAATAAGAGTAAGAAATATAAGAATATTTATATTACCACTACCATTAAGATTAGTAAATAGTTATAGTACTTATTTTAAGATTTAAAAGTAAGACATAAGAAAATGAAAATGAAGAAATCACAGTTTTTCAAAATATCTCAATCAAAGTCTAAAGAAAAATATTTTTACTGCAGAATAAAAAAATATTGAAAAAAAAATTATTCTTAATACCTTAATAATCTTAAAAAGGTTAAGAAAGATACGTATAATAATCATATGATTAAATATGAATTAACTGTTTATTTTAATACTTATTCATAAGTGATTGATTTAGTTGTTACATCTTATTTTTATATATCGTTATAGATAATGTAGAATAGTTTAGTATTATTGGACAATAAAATTATTTTACAAATGGTTTTTAGAATAATAGTTGTTGACTAAGCTATTGGATCGTAGAAATTGAGACTCTTTTCCTGATATATGGTAAAACTAAATAAAATTTTATGTTTTAATTTTGTTATTAAAGATATTATTTTTATATTTGTACCATTTTCAAACTTTTCCTCCAAGCTTTTCTTAAAATAGCAAACTTGGGGTTCACAAAACGCACCAGACAGGTCACCGTGCAAGGAAGAAGAACTTTGGGCGAAGAAGAGACGCGCGGATCCTTAAGACATTGTTTGAAGGTATATTTTGCTCTCTTCTCCTTCTGCTTCTAGCTCATCACAGCCGCTTTGGTGAGTCTTTGGCACAGCTTTCTACGCAACATTGGTTTCGGTATAAACCCCTAGAAAATGATTTTCTTCGCCCGTTTCTGCTGCAGCAAAGTTTGCAGGGATCAATTACTCAAAAATTCCTTCTCATACTTCTGCGGTGGTCCAAATATTAATTAAATTCACGAATGGGAAACAGAAAATGAGACTGTTTTCTATTTTTTTGAATCAAGTTTTTAGGTATATTAAACTCGTAATTTTAGAACTAACTCGTATAAGGAGAGATTTGGTTGTTTTGCATGGACTATTTATTATGTGTGACCCTGAGGCCAAAAGCATTAAGAAACAAAGTTTATGTTACATAACTTTAATGTCATTTATTTATTTCACAAATTTTAATAATATTAGAAGAAATCGTTATAAAATTTTTATTAGATATTTCATATTTGTATTTGAATACAATTTAAAAAGATTTCATATATAATTAACATAATAACCCTAAACTATCTTTTTCACAATTTTTAACATGATATGATTAATAAATTAATAAAAAATTAATATATAGCTTGTTAAATTCTATATTATTTATAATTTTATATTTGAAATAAATATTTTAAAAGTAAAAAATAGTTATATTAGTATTACATATATTACAAAAATTAAAAATATTATAAAAACAACTTATGGTAATAAATATATTACATCAATTATTACAAAAAAATTTATTATTATATAGTATTGCTTAAGTATCTATCTAAACTATCGCCCGTATTAAAATTACGGATGAATTTTATTAATTAACATTAAAATATGTTAGCAAATAATATTAATAGAAAAACTTAAAAAAATGAAACTTAAATTTTTATTATTTTCTTTTCTTAATGAATGATTTTTTTTACTCCCCTTGACCGACATCCTTTAACACGGTAAGGCGACGGCATACGGTTATACTTTGTACATACAATTCCTTGTGTTACGTGTATTTTCTGTATAATTTAGTTGTGTAAAGTAGGTCCAATCTACATTTAGCCCAATTTGTCTTCGGCCCAAGGTAATCTTTCTTCTCCGTCCTTCTCTTCCCTCGAAGGTCAGAACGAATAGGCAAAAAGAAGGAAATAAAGGGGAAAAGGAAAGGGTATGAAGTATCCCAATTCCCAAATTTGAAGCCTTCAATCAAAATCCAAACAAATTCCCATCTTCTCAAACCCTAATTCATTGTCAGATCCGTAACAATTTAATATGGGAAACACGGAGAAGCTGTTGAATCAGATCATGGATTTGAAATTTACGTCGAAATCTCTTCAACGCCAGGCGAGAAAGTGCGAGAAGGATGAGAAAGCCGAGAAATTGAAGGTCAAAAAAGCAATCGAGAAGGGAAACATGGACGGAGCCAGAATCTACGCAGAAAATTCCATACGTAAGCGCACAGAGCAGATGAACTATCTCCGGCTCGCTTCTCGGCTTGACGCCGTTGTTGCTCGGCTTGACACCCAGGCTAAGATGACCACCATTAATAAGTCCATGGCTTCGATCGTCAAGTCTCTTGAATCCTCCCTCGCTACTGGTAAAAGATTACTTTTTAGAAACTTCCTTTATTCGGAAAATATTTTTTTTGGTTAGTTCTGTAATTTATTAAAGAATGCGCATATGATCATTGACTTAACATGCCTTGATTTTTTATTTTATTTAATTAAGGTCGGTAATTTTTAAGGTTTTTATTTTCATTTATTATTTTTTTGGTTGCTTTTATGAGGTGATCGGATATGCTTAGACAGCAACACCATTAATTATTACATCCTGTGCTGAAAAATTTAAGTATTTTTCATTTTGGAACAATTTTGCTCTAAGTTGCTGAAACAGGTTTACTTTTTGAAGGTTCCATGATGGTATGGAAATTGGAATGACACATTGTTAAGTTTGCATTCATTGGAATCATTGGCTTAATGTAAAGGTGAAGTAATGGAATGTGTTTGTAAACTACTATTTGTTGCAGGTAATTTGCAGAAGATGTCTGAGACAATGGACCAATTTGAGAAGCAGTTTGTGAACATGGAGGTGCAAGCAGAGTTCATGGAGAGTGCTATGGCTGGGTCAACCTCGCTGTCCACACCAGAAGGGGAGGTCAACAGCTTGATGCAACAGGTGGCTGATGATTATGGTCTGGAGGTCTCAGTTGGTCTCCCGCAGCCAGCTGCACATGCTGTACCAACCAAGCAACAGGAGAAAGTTGATGAGGATGATTTATCAAGGCGTCTTGCTGAGCTCAAGGCTAGAGGTTAAACTAGAATTGAGTCATACATATGTGATCTGTTGTTATATGTATGTTGTCTGGGATCGTATTGAAAGTTGGAAAAACATATTATGTGTAAATTTGACTGAACTGAGTTTCATGATTTTATGTACACCTTATGGTTGCCACCTATGGATGCTGATATTCTATTTATGTGATATTGTGCTTCATTTCACTATCAGCTTTGGTTTTCGTATGCTCTTATCTAACTATCTTACTTAAAAGGACTACAGTGTGCTTTGGTTGGATGTTTTGAATGTGTATGTCTAGTTTTCTGTCATATGTGTGTAGATTCAGCTGGGCTGCAAAATAGCCTGATATTGATGTTTATGTACCTTTGTATCCCATTATTGGATGTACTTAAATGTTGTGAATGCAATTACTGCCTTACCATGTGGTCACTAGTATTGCATTGTTTTGGTAATTTAATGTCAAATTGGGGTGATGGACATTTCATGCAGATGCTTTCAATATATAGCTTAATCCATTTTTTTTTAACTTTGTGGAATACATTTTTCTTTCTTTTTTTTCTTTTAACAATTCTTATTGTTTTCCAAGCTTATTCCTGTTGGTCAGTTATGTAATTTCGGAATTACATTGATATCAATGCATCTATTAATAGAGTTTACATCGATGTAAAATCTGCTATATACTCTGACATTGTTTGGCATTTCCATTAAGTTTGCATAGGTTAGTTGGCTTGAACAGAAGTTACTCTGTTTGGTTTAAAAGGATTTTTGATTCTAATTGATGACGAGATATTACATCAGAAAATCAAGAAACTGAGAAGTTGAACATGGATTTGGTTGTTTATTATGATTGCTATTGCTACTATATAAAAGTTTGATCATGTCAAGTTGAGAAATGAAGATATAACTAGAGGACTCAAATATAATCTATGAGCAAGCCCTCTGGGGATTTGGACATAACAATACGTGTAGAATATCAGACTTCTAATGGGCTTTTTCGCCATCGTTGGCGGCTGATGATTTTGGAGGCAGTGCTTGTAATCCTTCTTGTAAGCCTAAGAAGTACCTTCTGAACCTTGAGGAAGAATTTTGCCGATTCTTTCTTCGACAAACGGAAACCGATTGCATTAAGATACCGACTACTTCGTCCCTGGAAACCAACAACTAGGCCTCCATCCGTTGAGAAAGTAAATGATGTTCCTTCTTCAACTCCGTAGGGGCCAAAAGTTCTTTTGTTGGTCTTAAACTTAAGCGATCTGATCACCAGGCTGCCACCATAAACAACCGGACCGTAACGGCCGCTAGCACTGGTCAAAAACTCTTCTGGGTATTGCAGCTTTATCTGAAACAATTGGAAATTTACAGCAAAGGAGAAAATACTGTTTCAAGGATCAACGCTATTGGGGAATGACAAATAGGGTAAGAATTGGGGCAAACCTCAGCTGTACGGTTGCCTCCAACACCTCCGTGTTTTTCTGCCATGATAGGCTTACCGTTCTTATCGTAAACCACACTCATCGAGTCAATACATCGGTCATAAACAAGTGTGATCTCTCTCACCCCATGATAGATCCCATCATCCCAACTGGTTCCTCCGGTTCCTCCCCATGGTCCTACAACTTTAATCTTCTTTTTCCCACTAGCATAATCGTTTTCATCTTCCTACAACAATTCAAAAAATTAGAAGACCATTAAACTAAGTAATAAAAAAGTAGTTGAGTTTTAGATGTAACATACCATAAGATAATAGTAAATGATGGAGAGGAAATTGCAGGAGGAGCAAAGATTTGCAATGGAGAAAGTGGAAGAAAGTGAAGCTAATATAGAGAAGAGGAGGTTGTCAGGCTGAAGCAGCATCCGATTCCGAAGTCAGCACTATCAGGCGATAACGAATATCACTTTTGCTTCACAATAAAAAGCTTGGTGACTCGAGATTCCTGAACGTTCCCTTTATGCCATTTGTTCTCAACGATGAAGCAGGATGAATACTGAAAATGGATGAAACAGTTCTGAAATGTGAATATTAATTTCTAAACCATGAATTCTTAGGACAAATCAAATTCCCGAAATCTAGCATATATGGTCTGGCAGGCTAGCGTCCCAGGCACACTCTGAACTTCTTATGCACCAAAGCATATTTTAGTGCCGCCTTCTTTGAGAATATACCTTCGATCTTAAAACTGCCATTTAGTTGATTATGCATACAATGTTATAACCGGAATATGCCAAAACTTTGCAATGAAATAAAGGTGATATAAATGAAAGTGATAAATTCCAAATACTGTGACAGAAAATAAAAAACTAACCACCGGTCAATGTCTCGTTATCCTTTTCTTGTATGCCACATAATGCAAAATTTTCTCACAATTTTAATAGCTTCCCCTGTAACATCAGCTTATGATAATTAGAACGATTAAGTGAAATCTGTGAATACTTGCATACAAGATTTATATAAGACCCTTAATGGCTATTTACCAAAAAAAATTTATTAAAGCTGTAGCGAATATGTATGTAATTCAAAAAGTTTCACCAACTTATCACGCCTTGCTATTCTCTTTCTTTTTTGCGACAGAAAATTAAATTTGTTGACAAAGCAATACTTTCCCTTAACACAGAATTGCGATAATTAGCAATACCAATTTGAAACATGCACAAAATTGATAAAACTTTTATAGGATATTTCTTATGGTGATCTACCTAGTTCATTTCTAATGCATCAGAATTAGAAAAAATTTGCTCCATAAAACCATAACGGATGAAGAGAGTTTTTTCGCTTTTCAATGGCATCTGATAGTAGCTTTCCTTCAAATGATAAAGATAT
>JAWDEX010165491.1:0-17215 GCA_035221805.1 Trichilia hirta | reverse complement strand
ACCTCCAATTGTTTCTTTTTGCGTTTTCTTGAAAAAGCGACTGCAAGTGTTCCCCGTCATATCTACACAAAATACTTTTTGAACTTTTTGTTCAGGCTTTTTGCTCATTTTTCACAGACGGTACCAACTGTTGATGCCCAAATTTTTTAGAGACGAAAGATTCAGCACATCACACAGATTTGCTGTTGCGATCGACGTAGAACCTCCTCGGAGCTACCTGAAGTCACAGAAAAACGAGTTAGGAGTGAAGCCGAGTTACCGACAAATAAATTCCGATGTTCAAGTCAGTGAATGGTGCAGCATCAAAGAAAAAGAGGGAAAATGTGAATGTTTGAACGTTTTATCGACCCGGGAGACTGGGCTCGAAAAATGCTTTTGAATGTAGTAGCTATTTCTCAATTGCTCAAAGGTAGCCCTCCCTAAAGTTTCAAGATTAGGAAAAGAATAAGATCCAGTCGAAGAAGAAAAAAAATCCAAATCCTGCTACATACCTGGCCTTCACCTTTTATAGGGTCTCTGTACGTGTGAATATCGGAGAACGGGAGTTTGATTAGACAGGAGTAGGTATAGTGATTGGGCCAATCTTTTTACTACTTTTCACCACTACTTTACGTTAGGTCTGGCTTAATAATGAGTGCTTGTAACTTATCGTACTAGGTACTATTTAACATGACGGGATGCCTGAACAGTTAATTAAACAGTGTATTCGTCGGTTCCATTTTTAACTTTTATTTTTGGAATAAGCGTGGGATCACCTCGATAATTAAAAAAAGATCGCCTTGATAATTAAGGTGAGTATCGAAATATCGAGACGATTATATCGAGATAGACTTTATGAATAATAAAGTCTGAAATCGAAAAATTTTAGCTGAAATCAACATCAGGTAAATGTATATCATCAACATGGGCGATCAAGTTTGACCTCGAGGAAATGCTTCGAGGAATTAATTTAGGCCTTTTCAATCTTTGCATATGGATTACTGTCAATTTATACAAATTAATTTTGCAAAAATTGATATATTATTATTATATTGTTAACTTAATAATGTATATGTAATGAGAGAGAGATTGGACGAGCTTGGGAAGGATGACTGAACTGAATAAATCAAGTCAACAACTGTGAGGTATATACTAACTTTTTAAAAGAATAAAATATGGCATATTTTTATATTTGTGGATCGACTGTATAAATTTTTTGTCCATCTCCCATTGGATTCTAGCAATACCATTGGCATATTTTCGGATTATTAAATTTCTATTAGCAGTTGATGAGACAAAGGAAATCTTGTTGATTATGCGAATTTTCAAATTTCAAATTCTCGATGGGTATTTATGAATTGTAACAATTTGAGTTTAAATTTTTAAATTAATTCAAATATTATGGATTGTATTTAAAACAATTAGATATAACTTAATAGCATGTCATAATCTTATTTAATTCAAATTACTTAAATTTTAGGGTTTAAGCTTTAAGTTTAAATTTAAAAATATATACTAAAATTTTAATTCAAAAATGAGGAGTAATTTAAAATGGATCAGTTTCTCATTTCGAATTTTAAGTTTAAATTTAAAAATATAATTTAAAATTTAAGCCCAAATTTATGACACTCTTATTTTAAAAAAACAAGTAAATTTTAGTTTTCACTGGCTCTTACGAAATAGTTTGATAGATTGAATTTAATTTAATTCAAAAAATATTTTTTCAATTAATAATTTAGATAGATTTGAATTAGATTAGTTTAAATATATTTACCCCTAAATACTCCATCGACCCTTCTTCATTTTTACAGCTAATATTATTCTATTAGTAAGAAGTTTGCAATTAGAGTTATTTATTGTTTATTTAAAAACTCTCACTTGGACTTTGTTATGTCGATTCATGGGAAAGTGTTGAATTTGTCACGCGTCAGTTGAATACAAAATATCAAACGGAGAAGTTTATTGAAGGATTCAAGGACTTGTTTTTTAAGAATATCAAATTAATTAATATCAATTTGAATAATATAAATATTGTAATAACTATCAACTTTATATAAATCCTTGTAAATAATATAAAGTCGGCATAGTAAATTAATGTGATATCACATAGTTGGTGATTGATGATTTTTTCCTGAAAAGTTAATAATACAGAAAAATCGAAAATCAATTGAAAATAAAAGAAGTTTTGTAGTTTACTTTTAAGACTTATATCCACTTATCAAAGCATCCTCTAAAATTTAATCTTAAAAATTTTTGTTACAAAAAAGTCAAAGTCAAATCCTCTTTCTAAAGGTCTTAGCATTATTTATAAATGACTTAGATATTTATTAAGTCTATGGAGCTCATTCACAAATTGATAAAGAATAAATATAAGTTAAATAAATAAATATGTTTATAAATTTACAAACTATTTCTAACTTAAAATTTTAAAACATTGAATTTATAAATCTATTCTACTTATATATTAAGCATTTATTTTTTATTCTTTTAATGTAAAATATTTTCATTTCATACACTCACACTTGAATCTAATAATCTTTTCTTAAATATGAGTCTTTTTATATTAAGTTTGAACCTTATTTTAGTTTACTCCCTCTCAAATAAAAGTTATTTTATATTTAAATATTACAGTGTTATTAAGAATCTATATTTTTACCAAGTCTAACCCGATTATCATGGACTTCAAGCTATCTCTCGGCCTACTTTCTACTTTATTTAGAGTGCATGCCTGTCAATGTTCTACTTAGAGTCACGTGAGAGACGAACTTACTCTTTTTTTTACAAAAGCTACGAACACAATTTAATACTTCATTTTGAGCTAGGCCACTCTCTTTGAACTATTTTTCTTAGACCATTTTTCTTAGACTTAGGCCATAATCTTCATCATTCCTTATAAGATTGCAACCTCGAAAACACATACAACCATTGTCTTCATACTTACATTCTTTCTGAACTATCAGTTTTTATACCAATTGTTAAGTTCAGGGAGCTAGCTTAAAAATTAGAGAAGAACAAATATAGGTCAAATGAGTAAATACATTCATGAACTTGAATACCACTTCTAACTTAAAACTTTAAGATATTGGGTCTATGGGTTGATTCTACTAATATATTAAATATTTGC
The DNA here is from genome assembly GCA_035221805.1 of Trichilia hirta. Taxonomy (NCBI): domain Eukaryota; kingdom Viridiplantae; phylum Streptophyta; class Magnoliopsida; order Sapindales; family Meliaceae; genus Trichilia; species Trichilia hirta. The sequence goes on along the minus strand of JAWDEX010165491.1, from coordinate 14,112 downwards.
CTTTTTATCTTTCTAGTGTAAGATATTTTTACTTCGTATACTCACACTTGAACCTAACAATATTATTTTTGAGAATATAAAATATTATCTTGGATCTTAAGAATATGAAGTTATATCAAAGTTTTCAATTTAAATTTTACCCAAACTAAAACTTCTTTAGACCAAGTGTATCTTTTGATATGATCTGAGTCCACTTAATTTTCTTTCATTGACTGAATCGTCCCTCTATATTTATCTGCATATTGTTCTCACCTTATTAGCATATCCTATATTCTTCAATCTAAATAGTAAGATACAACCTTTGATTAATGATAAAAGCTATTTTTTTTTTGTCATGCTGTGACATTTTGATCTAACTATATTTTTAGAATATATCTATGGAACTGACGAGGCTATAACATATTGTGGAATTCATTAGATGGTCAACTTCTAGTAGAGAAAAACTGTCTTTTGAGAAATTTTTATTTAATTAATGAAATAAACACACATACTTTCCTTCCCATTAACTTTTCGTAGTATAACCACATGAACTAACTATATAAGATAGTAAAACTTTTGGATAAACCCTACTTTCAATAACTTTTCTACTTTTGCATGAATTATTCATATCTCTCCTAATTGAAGATTCTTCTCTTTTATTTTATAGGCGTCAACAAATGATTAATTACTAGACAATGGAAAACTATCTTTGGATAGAATCAAGGCATATTCTTGTAAGACTATTTCTTTAAAACTCTTAAAGTCTTGACTTTTCTGAGATAGAGGTGATTGAAGCTTGACCAAAGCAGTTGCCTATTTCAACTTCTTTTATTTCCTTTTTATTTCTACAAGTTCAACCCAAAACTTATATATGTCCGTCAAATCTTCTTTCTTTAATAGTTATCCACGTTTCTTTTTATGTTTAGTTGACTTTCCACCTTTTCGTCTAGTTAACTTTCTACCTTTTCTTTTATCCTCTTGTTCCTCATTACGAGAAGCGAGTATTATTATTGCTCTGTATTTTTTACTAGATCCATTATGTGTAATAATAAAGAGGGATATATTGTATCCCTATTATCTCTTTGCATATAAGATAGGGTCAACTTTCTTATTTTGGTCTTTGCCTATTTTATCTTCGATTCTAGACTGAGATCTTTCTAGAAAAGTTTAAAGATCATCATAATCCCAACTTTCCTCTAGTTGTGCATTTCTTCTCGTTTTGGTTCCCTGAGAATTTACCACATCCTCTTAGACTTTTTATGTTTCGCTAAGAATAGCCCAGCCTTGCTTTTTCAAATCTCTTGTGTACTTTGCTATCATTCTATTCAACTTTTCAATATCATGAGACTACTTCTTAATTATTTCTTTTTGTTCCCTCATCTTGAAAAATCAAATCCTTACTTTGAGAAGCACATTTTTCTGACCAGTTACCATCAAAAAGTGAAGTGCTAGAGTTGAGGTTCTCTTAGTTTTTTCCATTCTTTTGAATCGCTTTTTGTTAGAATGCAAATTCCTTTTACAAAGGTATAGTTATTTATTAACACAATGTATTAGTGTCTTTAACAAGACTAACACATGATTGAGTCTCTTTTCATTTTATAATTCACAAAAGATTTTGGAATTCACCAAAAAATTGATAAAATCATAAAAGGGATTTGGAAAATTTTATATAATATTCTAGTAAAAGTTACGAAATAAAGATTAAGGCATCTATTTATAGTGAAATACTAGGGCTTTGATTAATTATAATACTATCCTTGAAGTTAAATATAACAAATAAGAAAATTAAATTTGAAAAGAGAAAAATTGATAATTTTCATTTGGTTCAGTTGAATAAACTGTAGGATTCATTGGATTGAATTTTACAATCCTTGTAGGAAAACATTACTGCTTAAATTTGGTTGAATGAACTTTTTGATTTGTTTAATCGAAATATTCCGTGCTCTTAATAGAAAATTTATTCAATATTCAATTGAACGAAGTGGGAGATTTGTTCGACCAAAGTTTTTTCTGTTGCTATCTTTTTCAACTTCTTTTTCATTGTAATTAGCTTTCCCTGCCTGCTACATTCTTCGGCTTCTCTTTCACTGTCATTTCTTTTTTGGTTGCTTCTCTTTTGCTATTTCTAAGATAATGCCACATTACTTATTTATATACTTGTAATACACTAAATTATTTTTATAATCTAAAATATTCTCTGAATTTTAGGAGTATATAAAACTCTTTAATTCAAATAACATTTAAGTTATAATTCTTTCAAATTAAGTATTCTTATGATAAGAAATTGTATCCATGATACTTTTTCAATGATTGAATTGTCTTCTCATGTTTATTCACTCAAACATTATTCAAATTTTCTCAAGGTGAAATACTCTTTCTTGAGGCAACTATTTTCCTTAGGATGTTGATTACACACACTGCCCCTATATAAATTGAGTACTTTTGATCCTATAATTGATTTTTGCCATCCTTTTATAAATAGATAATCTTACAAAGCATGAAGTACATCTTATTAGTGTTATATGTCCTAAAATCATTTGTGTTGTCAGTTTTAGATATATTATATTAAGTTATTGTAATAATATATACTATATACATATTTTATTAATAACAAAATTATTTAAATTTATGTGTATATATTGCTTCTTTTATCTAATTATACTAATAATAGAATATATATATATAAAATATCCAAGATAATTAAGTTATCTAAAATATTTTATACAAAAATAATATCAATTGTTTATTGATATTACAGTGTAGGCACACTAAATATCTTCGATGAATATTATGAGATGATATTAGTTCGAGTGATATGATAGTCATATTATTAAGCTATTAGTGTGAAATAATAGTTAAAAAACTATTATTTAAACTTAACTAAAATAATAATGAATCACACGAATATATGTTATCAATGATTCGTCATTAAATTATATAGGTGTGTTAACTACTCCTTAGACTAAAGATATCATAGTTGTTAATCAATATAGATACATATAGTTCGTATGGTGTATAAATACATGACTAATTATGTCTTTTACATAAAAGTCAGTTTAATTATATATTATTTATATTGGAAGCAAATAATTGTCAGATGGAATTCGTTGACTCGACATAAAAGATTTCGAAATACCATTGACTCGGTCTAAGTTTAAGTTTTTAGTCGAATATTAGTAAACGAGTGAAAATAAAGTCTTTAGCCAAAACTTAAATATTATACAAAGAGTTTGTAGCAACAAGTTCAACTCGTATTGACTAATTATTCGAATATAACTAAATTTATAATTTTGATATTAGTGAGCCCTAATTTAATTGAGATTAGACGAATAAAAGATGACTATTCACACAAAGCCTATAATTAGTCATAAAAAATTCGATGAAGATTTTTTTTATTATAATTTAGGAGTTATGATACATTGCTAGATATTAACTATACTCGTTGAGAATTTGAATAGTTCAAAATAAGATCGATGAGACCGATTTTAGCTTATGACTAATATCATAATGAATTTAAGAGGTCATAATATAAATATTAATTTATTCTTACTATTAGAGAGAATAAATAATATTCATAAGAGAACTAATACTCTTAGAGATATTATTTTACCAAAAAGTCATAAATAGTTTACGCGTTAAATAATTTAACAGATCGAGAGCTTGAGAAATTAACTTGATTGCAATTTAAAGTAAGTTATAATATTTTATAAATATATAAAAATATAAATAAAATTAAAATAAATTTGATCGAATTTAAAGTCAATTTATAATTTTTTAAATTTTGAGGACCTAAGTAATATTTTATATTTACTATTAAAAAACTTGTTGAAGAAGTTTCAAGATTTATTTATCTTTGACTAAAAAGGTTAGAGATATTATGATAAATAGAGAAAAATATATAATGGGCAAATTTTTATTTTTTGGTTAATTTTCTTATTTTTCATTTGCTCTCTCTCTTCTATACTTGGCCAAGACAAGATCAAATTAGAACTTTTTGATTTCTCAAAGATATCGTACAATTGGTGTTATTTTTTATCAATTCATCATTAAAGGTTAGTGATTATGAAATTAAATTGGTTAATTTTGCATGAATATACCCTAAATGCTTAAAAATTCATCCAAACCATACCCATGCTTGATTTCTTGTTTTGCATGCGTTCATTACTTATACATCTTGGGCACTACATTTGCACTGCTGGCATAAGTTTTTGTCACAAATCTTCCAATGATTCAAATTAACTTTTATGGGCTTTAAACCTTAAGCACTTTAACTCTGGTGTCACCTCTTACTATGATAAAGGCCAAAAATGATTTGGATAAGGAATATATGACTATAAAACTATGCAATCTTTTTTGTTACAAGAATCTTATGTCGCATTATTGAAAATAAGACTAAAGGTTGTGAAAACATACCTGAATCCATATCGTTATTGTGAATTTGTAGAGTTTGGTTAAAGATCTTTCAAAATTGAACATAAAGGCTAAAGTTCTCTTTTGTTAATAGGATGATAAAATAGTATTTTTTATATTAGTTTTTGGATCACAACCATAATAAGTATAGAAAATCTTAAATCATTGGGTAGCCTATACTGTTTGTTTTTATCTGACATATCATAGAATGAAAACAAAATTAGGTCTCTACACATAATAAAGTAACCCATACTTAATTAAATACATGAAGTCTACTGGATTAAATTTTTATAAATTACTTAATTTTATAGGCTTAACCTAATATAATAGCCTAAAATATATAATTATTAAACATATAAGCTCACATAATTTAATTAAGATATAACAATATTCCATTTGAACTATATGTGTCATTTTATAATTATGTATTAAAATAACTTTATGAGTACTAAAAATTTTACTATCATTATTGAATATATTCTTAAATAATTTAATCCATCAATCATACTAATATAAGATCAAAGAAGCTTTTGTTACATTCAATCGTAACTAAACTTATCAATGAAGCACATGTATTGATATAATCAAATGACATAAATTAAGTATTGATGCGTTGCATGAAAATTACATGCAATATAATCTAAACATGCCTATTTTTAACTGTTCTAACCTTATACTTTAGTAAGATTATTTTTAAATAAGTTCAAAAATAATAGAATAACTAAATAATTGAATTAACTGAATAATTAATTATCTTATTACTAAATATGAATACAATATTCATAATCCGTATATGAAATAACTTTAACTAAATTTAATCATAACAAGTATTTATACATAAAAATAAACAAAGAACTTAAACTCTCACTGAAATTATATACTCTTAAGAGATACTAGCCCTATAAGAGCAGTGTGCTAATGAAAGACCTTTAGTAATAATCACTTCGTGAGCATATTCATAATTATGAAGTTGGTCACAGTATGTTCTATAAATACTTGTACACTCTAAAATCTTTTTTTTTTTACAATTAGAAACTTAATGACTATATATTTTGACTTTGTCGAGCTCTTATTATTATTAGAATATAAGACTGCTGATTTATTGTTACAAAATATCTTGAGTATCCTTTCTATGCCATCCATAATATGCAATCTAGTAACAAAACTTTACAATTATATCTAATGATTTGTTGCCTCATAATACACTATAAACTCCACTCCTATTGTAGAGGAAGTTATAAGTGTCTTCTTAGCACTTTTTTAAGAAATTATTCTTCTAACAAGTAGGTAAATATAGCCCGACGAGATCTTTAGCTCTCGTAAAATAAGAATCATAATAATCGATGATCTCTAACTGATCTGATCACCTATATGTGAGCATATAATTCTTTATTTTTTGCAAGTACTTCATAAATCGTTTAACTGCTTTCTAATAATCTAATCTTGATTGCTTAAATATCTGCCTAACATTCTAATAATATATGTAATATTTGAACTTATACAAACCTGAGTATACATTAGACTTACTACGATTAAAGTATAAAAAACCTTTTGCATTTTCTTAACATCAAAATTATTCTTAAGGCATTAACTTAAACTGAATTTATTTCTTTTAGATACAACAATATCATATGCGTTGCAATCTTGCATGCCAAATCTTTTAAAAGTCTTTTCGATATACCTCTTTAATAATAATCTAAGAATATTCCGCGTACAATCTTGGTGTATTTGAATCTATAATACCAAATAGATGTCACCAAGATTTTTTATTTCAAGGTTTTTGTTAGAAATTTCTTAATTTTATGTAATATGCCTATATCTTTAGTGATAAGCAATATATTATTGACATATAAAACTAGAAAAATATGTTTACTCCTATTAAACTCATAATATATATAATCATCCATCATATTCATCTCAAAACTAAATAAGATAGTGACCTGATAAAATTTATAATAACATTGACATGATGCCTACTTAAGTTCATAGATGAATTTTTTAGTTTGTAAATTATTGATTTTACATCGTCCACTACAAAATTTTTTGGCTGCACCATATAAATGGTCTTATCAATATCACCATTGAGAAACGAAGTCTTAATATTTATCTAATATAACTCTTTATATTATCAAAGAAACAAAATAAGAGAAAACGTCTCTTTATAATTAACGCATTTCTTTTTAGTAAAGCCTTTAACAACAAGATATGCCTTATACCTATCTATATTATCTTTTAAAATCTATTTACAATTAATAAGTTTTGCTCCTTCAAGCAATGGGATAAGATCTTTTTTGTCATTGTCCTTCATAGACTTAATCTTTTTATTTATATTATTAATCCATTTTTGAGAGTTAAAACTTTTCATAACTTAATGAAAGTTGATTGGATCATCTTCTATTATTCTAATATTAACCTTATGTTCTTAGAGAAATATAATATAATTATCTAGAATTGCATTTCTCCTTTTTCTAGTAGATCTCCTTAATAGTAATAGTTTTAAAGGATGTAGAATTTATTTTTTTGGAATAACTTCTTGAACTTGCCTGAAAAGTTTAATGACATTGTCTTGATCCAAAGTTGTTTCTTGAATAATGTTAGGTATAAAATACTAATCCTGATTATTATCAATAGTAATTAGAGGAATATTAATATATTCCTCTTCAAAGACAATGATCTTAATTCTTTCTCTTTCATAAACTCAACATCTTTAAAGAACCTAGCATTTTTAGTCGTGAAAATTGATTTAGTTATAGTATTATAAAACTTATATCCCTTGAATCTTTTAAAATATCTAATAAAATAATAATTAAAAGTCCTTGGATCTAATTTCTTTTTATTTGGCCTATAAAGCCTTGTCTCGTTAGATATTTTCAAATGTGTAAGTATGTATATTGCGATTTTTAATACCTCTTTTTAAAGTGATTCTGATAAGGTAGAATGACTAATCATATTTCTTACCATGTTCTTAAGCATTTTTTTTCATTTTTTAGCCACATCATTTATGGTAAGAGAATCCAGTATGGTGTACTATAGGACAATACCATACTTTTTGCATTTAGCAAACAATTCTAAATGTTATTTATCTAGTTTGTTATATTTGTCATAATATTTATCACTAAAGTCAAATCTAAATTTTAATTCTTTTATCGAGTTGATTCTTAAAGTAATACTTACTCCAATAACACCTAGTTTAATACTTGTCAACAATATTGTCTGGTTTGGCTCAATCTTTGTAATTTCACAATTTTATTCTTGATAATGGACCAATACCTATTTTAAAAGGCGTTGTTGATAATTTAAAAACTAAGGCTAATAACACTTAACCTAACACTTGTCAATAATATTATCTAGTTTGGCTTAACCCTTGCAACTTAACGATTTTATTCTTGATAATAGATTAATACTCATTTTAAAAAGCATTATTGATAATTTGAAAACTAACATTCACATATATATAGCCTAATAGCCTTTTTTTTTTTCTGATGTGGAACTTGATTCAATTCCATCCCAACCACCCTAGTACCTTGTTAAAAGTTGCTCTTTACTTAGACTTTCTTGTCCCAATGGTACTTTTTGCCTTTTAAAACTAAGATATTATAGATTTATTAACTTTTATCTGACTCCTTCTCAAGCCTACAATCATAATAAAGGAGAGTTAGCTCTGATACCAATATTAATGCCTAGGCCAATAACACCTAATCTAATATTTATTAATAATATTATATACTTTGGCCCAATCCTTATGGTCTCATGATTTTATTTCTGATAAAGAGCCAACATTTATCTCAAAAAATTTTATTAACAATTTAGAATTAATATCTATATATATAACTTATTAATTTTCTCTCTTATTTTGGTATGGGGCTTAATTCAATCTTACCCTAACCATTCTAGCAACTTGTTAAGAGTCATTTCTTACTCAAACCTTCTTGTCCCGATACTACTACTTGTCTTCTAGAACTCAAATATTACACTCAACTTCAATTTTATAGTTTTTAAACATGTTTAATGGCCATGACTTTTAATGAATGAGATAAAGGTAGTAATATCTAGAATAGTTATTTATAAATATTATAAAATATTATTGATCATTCTGAAAAGATGCAAAGAATAACCCACAAATATTTATATGCATAAGTTCTTAGACGACCAAAGTCCTATTAGCACCAAATTTTCTAATATTGTTTGTTTTTCCTATATGCAATTAACACAAATGTCAAAATATAAAAAATTAATAAGATTAAAAATTCCATTAGACAAAAGTCTCTTAATTCTCTTTTTAAAGATATGATTTAATCTCTTATGCCATAATGATGTAGAATTTTCATTAACTAATTTACGTTTGACACTTGATATGTTAACATGCAAAGATTCATTAAAAAAGAAAACAACAATATTAAGTAAATATAGATTATCATAATTTAATAGAGTATCAATACTAACCAATTTTGAATTTTAAAATAGAATAACTTTATTATTTTTAAATAAAAAATTATATCCTGAATTATTTAAAACGAAAATAAAAATTAAATTTTTTCTAAATGACAATATAACAAATGTCTAATTTAAATTTGAATAAAAATCAATTCTCAATAATAATTCAAATGCTCCTATTATTTTAAATTTCACTGACTTATTGTCCCTTACATAGACATTTTTCAACTTAAAAACCCTGCATAGACATACTAATGTGAGTTGCTATTTCAAAATCTAGTTATTACTTGTGTCCAGGTTTTAAAAACAAATTAAATTAAGAATCACACCTTTCTTTACACACTATGTGTAATAGTTAGTAAAATACTTTTTTTATATTTAGTGTCATACTTAGCTCAACATTTATCAATAATATTATCTGTTTTAATCTAACTCTTGTGGCCTCACGATTTTATTCTTGGCAATAGGCTAGTACTAATCCCAAAAGTCTTATTAACAATTTCGGACTAATATTAACATATATGACTTAGTAACTTTCTCTTCTATTTTAATGTGAGACTTAATTCAATCCTACACTAACTATCTTAGCAGCCTATGAGGATTTGCTCTTTACTCAAACTTTGTTACTCTTGTGCTACTTTTTACCCTCTAAAATTAAGATATTATAGGCCCATCAATTTATGTCTGACTCATTTTTTAGCCCACAATCATACTGAAAGAGAGTTAGCTCCGATACCAATTATAATATCTATCTCAATACTTATCAATAATATTATTTATTTTGATCTACCTTTCATAGTCTTATGGTTTTATTTTTGATAATGGGCTAACACCTATTCTAAAAGGCCTAATTAATAATTTAGTACTAATATTCACATATATAACCTAGTAACTTTTTTTTTTTATTTTAATGTGAGACTTGATTCAATTCTACCCTAATTATCTTTGTAGCCTATTAGGAGTCGCTCTTTACTCAGATTTTCTTATTTTAGTGTCACTTTTCGCCCTCTAAAATTGGGATCAAAGTTTGCTTTGGCTTAGTCCTTGTAATCTCACACTTTTTATTTTTGATAATGAGCCAATATTTATTTTAAAAGGGCTTATTGATAATTTAGAACTAATATTCATCTATATATAGCCTAGTAACTTTATTTTATATATGGGACTTGATTCAAGTTTATTTGAACTATTCTAGTAACCTGCCAAAAGCTACTTCTTACTTAGGCTTTCTTAATCTGGTGCCACTCTTTATCCTCAAAAATTAAGATGTTACATTTAGAAGTCCTTCAAAAGAAATAACCATCCTTATTTTGGCTCTTTTGTTATTTTTTTATGGTACATTATTCACAGTTATTTTATTCATCTTTCTTTTCTTATTTTTGTCCTAGAAAGCAGAGGTTAAGTGAGTACTCTCTATTCTCTTTTGTTTTAATCTATCCTTTTTGGAGATACAATGTGAAATGAGTTTATTAAAGGACCATAATTTCTTTTGACAATTATAAGTCACTTTAAATTAATTAAACTATGTCAAAAAAATATTAGAGCTAAATGTACTAGTAAAGCTTTAGATAATTCTAATTTGAGTGTCTTTAAATTTAAAGCTAGATGAGACACTTTTATAATATACTCTATAATATTTTGTTTATATTTTATAGAGATAAGGTTTGCTAAAAGTATGCTAGTTTTGATTTTTTTTACTTTTAACAAACCTTTTTTTAAAATTATAAAGGAAACCTTTAACTGTATCAATATTTTTGGATATTAGACCTTTAAAAACTTTTGAAATAGCATGATGATCATTAAATTTATATGATTTGATTGGTCCCACTTTTTTATCTCTCTCTTGCTATTAGAAATAATTTTATTAGTGAAAGTGGAAGCTTGATCAACCTTCAAAGCTAAATCACAATCTATGACTCTAAAAATAATTAATATATTCTTTTATTGTGCTTTCAAGTTAGAGCCATAAAACATAAGAATAAAATTGATGCTAACAGAAATATTTGAAATAAAATTTGAAATTAAAAATACAAAAAATAAAACAAAATAATTCAATTCACATTAATATCCTATTACGCAAGTGATAATAATTTTAAATTATAGTAGAATTCATTATAAGATACTAAATACAATATTAATGTTTAATTTTTAAACTAAAATATTAACTAATAAATAATATTTTAATATAGCAATTAAATAATAATAATAAATATATTAAATAATAAATATTTCTTTGAATTAATTTAAAATTAATATGTAAATTAAATAATTATCACATATTTATTATGCGCACACACGTAATAATTTTCTTATGAATCAATAAATACTTATATAAATTACACGCTTACAAAATTATTTATTATTAAGAGTAAAATTAATTTTTAAAAAAAACATAAATTTAATAATGTTTTTATTTTAATTAATTTATTTTTAATATTATATCTCGTAAGAATTTATTGTGCTAATACTTTAAGCGAGCATAAAAAATTTTCAATTTGATACCTAATTGAAATTTCTCATAACAATTTCAAATTGGATTCGTCTTTCCCACGACCATAGCTGCCACCAAATGCCATCATTTCACCGCTACCAAACAAACACATTATCGATATTCCCGCACTGTCGACGTGGTGGTGAAACTTTTTGACTATACCCAGCGTCTTTAGGTAACAGGATTGATGATATTTCGATCGGTGACTCGAGATCTAACTGGTCTCATTCAAAAATTGTGGTGGCTTCATGCTTATTTTTGAAATCCATGGATTTTACTTGCATGTGTACATGCACCGTACACTGAATTTCCTTAACCTTCAAATTTACTCACAATAAATCGTAACAGTCGTACCACATGTATCCATAAAAAAATAATTAAATTATAACAGTAATATACACATTTATGTATATTTCAAATAATTTAACCATAATAATATACATATATTTATATTAAAAAAATTTAATCAATAATATAAATATACATATATTTTATAAAATCAATAAAAAAATAATATTTTTTCTAATAATTTACTAAGAATTAATTATAATACCTCTTATTGTTATAAGAATTTTATATCTCGGAAATAAAATTAAAAAGTGTAAAAATATACCTAAATTCGAATAGTTGCTTTAAATATGTAAAATTTGGCTATAAATTTTTTAAGATAAATATAAAAGTTATAATTTTTTTATTAACAAAATAATATTTTTATATATTAATCCCAGTGATTATTACTTTAATAAATATAAAAAAATTTAAATTACTGAATAATTCGTACTATTTATTTTTATTTAATTCATCACAAAATAAAAAAAAATTTAATTTTTATACATAATAAAATAATTTATATTTAATTAGATATATAATATTTATTTTATTAAATTTTTATAAATCACTTAATCTCGTGAGTTTAATTTAATATAATAATATGTAATATATAATTATTAAATATATAATTTTATATAATTTAATTAACATCTAGCAATTCTTATATCCATTTTAAGAATTGTATTACGAGTCAGGCTAATAAACAAACATAATAAAATTATTTTATAAATATTTATTTATAATTATCATGTTAGAGCCATTAATACCCCTTCTAGATCCCGTATGGACTATCAATGGCCATCCTAGAGTACTTTTCTTAGGTTTATGACGGAGAAAAGTAACGAAGAAAAGTATTGAGAAAAGTATTTTCGTTCAGTGAATCTCGTCCAAATAAAGCAGGATTGAATTTTGATAATCCCTAAATGTGAATTGCACATTCGTCACCCATGATGTAACTCAATCTCGTAACTACTAATTATTTCATTGGCAAAATGGAAAACACAAATACAGTCGTTCCACTTGGTTGTCATAAACACCGACCTCCATATTTTTATATTCATTATTTGAATCCTAAAAGTTTTGAAAAAAAAAAAAAATGAAAAGATTTCAATCAATTTTCACTTTCATGTTGAACCAAACTTTCATAATATTTTTGCATTAAGTTAAATAAAAGTAACATAAAATTATAATTTTTTCGTCACATAAAATTAAAACTATAAAAAAAACCCTTAATTGTATCAATATTTTTAAATATAAAATTTTAAAAAACTTTTAAAATAGCATGCTCAATTATCATTAAACTTATATGACTTAATTAGTCCCACTTTTTTATTTCTCTCTTGTCATTAGAAATAATTTTATTAGTAAAAGTAGAAGGTTGATCGACTTTCAAATTTAGATCAAAATCTATGACTCTAAAAATAATTAATATATTCTTTTATCGTGCTTTTAAGTTAGTGTCATAAAACATAAGAATAAAATTAATGCTAATAAAAATATTTAAAATAAAATTTAAAAATAAAAATACAGAAAACAAAATAAAATAATTCAACTCACATTAATATCTTTTTATACAAGTAATAATAATTTTAAATTATAGTATAACACATTACAAGATACTAAATATAATATTAATATTTAATTTTTAAATAAAAATATTAATTTATAAGTGATATTTTAATATAGTAATCAAATAATGATAATAAACATATAAAATAATAAATTTTTTTTGAATTAATTTAAAATTAATATATAAATTAAATAATTATCACATATATCACGTATCAAATAATGTCACACACACACACACGCATATATATAATGCAACCAAATAATAAATTTCTTTTGAATTAATAAATTCTTATATAAATTACATGCTTACAAAATTATTTACTACTGTAAGTAAAATTAATTTTTACAAAAAAAGATAAATTTAGTAATATTTTTATTTTAATAATTTATTTTTAAATATTATATCTTTAAGAATTTATTGTGCTAATACTTTAAGCGAGCATAAAAAATTTTCAATTTGATACCTAATTGAAATTTGCCGTAACAATTTCAAATTAGATTCGTCTTTCCCACGACCATAGCCGCCACCAAATGCATCATTTCACCGCTACCAGACAAACACATAATCGATATTCCCGCACTGCGACGTGGTGGTGAAACTTTTTGACTATGCCCAGCGTCTTTAGGTTACAGGATTGATGATATTTCGATCGGTGACTCGAGATCTAATTGGTCTCATTCAAAAATCGTGTTGGCTTCATGCTCATTTTTTAAATCCATGGATTTTACTTGCATGTATACATGCACCGTACACTGAATTTCCTTAACCTTCTAATTTACTCACAATAAATCGTAACAGTCATACTATATGTATCCATAAAAAAAATAATTAAATTATAACAGTAATATACACATTTATGTATATTTCAAATAATTTAACCATAATAATATACATA
>JAWDEX010165473.1:0-17220 GCA_035221805.1 Trichilia hirta | reverse complement strand
TTTTTAATTTCTTCTCTTCTTTTTATGTTGTGTTGCTGCTGTGAGGTGTTTGTGGGTTCTGCGTATACGTGAAAATGAGTCAACTCGGTATGATATTACAGGAATCACTTAACGGAAGAAGAGAGACGAGAACGCTTCTGGCTTTGCTGAGGGAGAAAATGGACGGTGTTGACGGAATCAGCGGGAGGACGAGTATAAAAGAACGGCGAGGAGTGAAAAGCATGAACTGTTGTGGGGCCACGTGGGGATTCAGAGCAAACGCGGTTAACTTAAGCGACAGCGAAGATGAAGAAGAACAACAGCAACAGGATCCGGAACAGGAACAGGAAATAAATGCTGCACCGGACAGGTCGGGAAACGTATCCGGTCCTAGTTGCGTGGGCCGGGCTCCGTTGAGGCCGGGCGGAATGAATCTAGCGGCGGCCTTGGCAGCGGAGAGACATTTGCGGGCGGCTGACGGAACTAACGTGGTGAGTCCAAACGGTGGTAATGTGGGTCCTACGTTAACGGCACCTGGAACGCCGTTAAGAGTGTCGTTGATGAGATTGTTGGCGGAAACAGACGGCTGCGATGGGGAGGAGAAAGCGGGTGAAGTGGGCAATGATACGCTGTGTTGCGTGTGCATGCGAAGAAAGAAAGGTGCAGCGTTTATCCCATGTGGGCACACTTTTTGTAGGGTGTGTTCGAGAGAAATGTGGTTAAATCGAGGCTCTTGTCCCCTTTGCAACCTTTCAATCCTCGAAATTCTTGACATTTTCTAAATGATAGGTTTGATCAACGGTGATGATTGTACTTTGCTGATGGTGATTATCACGACTACGGTGATGGTCGGTGATTCACGAGGGATTGTGTTGAAATTTTCTTTCATTTTAAAATTATTATGTACTTTAATACAAGTTTAATGATTTTTTGTTATGACTTGTGTTAATTGAGGAGGAATCAAATCTTTCTTTTAATATTAGGAATACAAACCCATAATAATTTTGTATATTATTTTTATAAAAATAAATAAATAATTCATAAGTTTGTGTAAAAAATATTATAAAAATATTGTACTTTTAGTAGAAGAAATAACATATACATTCTTAAAATTTGATTAAATATATACATTAATTTTATTATTTATAAAAAATTATAAAAACTCAAATTATTTAGTTTAACTTCTTAATTAAAAAAAGATAGTAGATAAAATAAAGTTAATTTAATACATATAACTCTCAAAAATTTATAATTAAAAGAATATTATTATAATGATATTAAAAAGATTAAAAAAAACTAATTTAAATTAACAAAAAAATTTTCACAAACTCATAGTAGTAGTGTTGTATATTTTAAAATATTTTCTATTTTTATAGAAATAAATAAAAAAATTCACAATTTGTATAAAAATTGTCTTCATAGAAAAATAACAAGCATATTCTTAAAGTTTGATTAAATATATATCTTGGTCTTATTTGTAGTAGTACTTATAAAATTTTTTATTTCTTAATTTAATTCTTGAACTTTAATAAAATAAAGGTCATATGATGGATTTAATTCCTAAAATATTTATAAATAAAAGGATTTTATTATAATTATAATAAAAAAATATTTTTAATATTAATAATATTAAAAATATTTTTTTATTGAACTAGAATTTACATAAGTATTTTTTAAAACTATAAAACTAAATGTTGACGTGTCCAAAAAATTGAAATAATTGAAATAGAGTCACCGTATATAATAATAATAGTGAAATAAATCACCTAAATTTTAAAAATAAAATTCTAAAGTAAAAAAGGTATTAAGCACCCTATAATTTTTTTTAAGACAATTATCATAAATATTTGAATTTTAAATTTTAACTTGTTCTTATTTTGCTTGATTATTACCTCTTAATTATTATAATTTCTTTAAAAAATTTTAATAAAGAGCAACGAGAATCATCATGGATGTTATGCTATCTTGGTTATTTTAAATTGATTAGGATTTAGACTAAAAAGAGGGAAAACTACATGGATATTTAGCCTATCCTAACTGTTATTAATTAATTAAAATTTTTACCAAAAGGAGGGAGAGCGATCATGAACGATCTACTCATCTCGATTATTTTTAATTATTAAAGGGTTTATACAAAGATAAGGGAGAGTTATCATAAAAATATAGTTTGTCTTAATTGTTTTGATTTAGAAAAGAGAGAGTCATTATAGATAGTTTGCTCATTTTATTTAATTTTAAATTATTAATTCTTTTGAATAAAGGTTGGGAGAACATGATAAATGTTTAGACGTTTTTAGCTATTTTTATTAATTTATTATAAATTATTTAACTAAAAGAAGGAAGAAAATTATAATACTATGACGTGTTAGTTATTTTTAATTATTTAACCCTTTAATTAAATTTAAACAAAGTATAAATAAATGAAACTCAAAACACAATTCTTAACAAAAGTACACAAATTGAGAATCATCTATCAAGAGGGAGCACTCCTCCTATGGTTTTAATTTCAAATAAGAAAACTATGGGAGGGTTTAGAAAACAAACCACAATTTCACAGCTAATTGCAAAAGGAAGAAATAAAACAAAAATCTCCACACAAGCATTATACTATTATTAATCAATTAACAAGTAATTTTCTTGAACGTGTCAAAAGAAAATTTTCTCTCTCAGTGTACGTGTGTATCCTTCTTCCCCTCTCTTTGTTGTTTATATATAAACCAATTGAATACCAACTATTAATAAGAAATAAGAAAGAAATCTTTAATTGTTTCCTTCTCTGTTGCAGGATCTCTTGCAATTAATTTGCAAGAAAATGATTTATCTTTCCTTGTACACACGTAAAATCCTTGCCTTTCTTTTTTTAATTAGGATTTATACCTAATATTCTAAGATTTTATTTCCAAGATCTTAGAGAGAGAAACTTGAATTTGTGATTTGCTCTCATGATTTCTTAAAGGATTTAAAATTTGATCAAATTTTAAAAATATTTATATCCTTTTTCCTTTTTTAATATTATTGAATTATTTAATACTTAAAGAAACAAAAGCCTTCCTTACATATGTACTCATTATACTTTTTCAATTAATAAATTATATATAATATCCCATTCATATAATTTTATGATCAATATGTGCCACGCATATTATTTTATATAGGTTATTTTTTTAAAAATAAGAGATAGAATCCTAATCCAAACAAAGGTCATAATATAGATAAAATCTTTAGTTTATTTGTTTATTGAAAGCATTGAACTTCTTTGACCTTCTTGTGATTGTGGAAATTAATGGCATAAAAAATATTAAAAAAATAATTCAACTCATAATTTCATAATTAATAAAATTATTTGAAAGCATCACAAAACTCTTGTATATTCTAATTTTTTATATATATTGACAAAAATAATTCAAATTCCTTTTTGATCCATCGTGAGTAAAATAATAAATTTTATCAATTGAATTAATTAAGACCCAAACCTTTTTCATTTTGACTAATTTTATTCAAATATCAGATATTCGAGCTCTTCTTATAAATTATTATGACAATTAATATGATATAATTATATTATTATCACATAATTTTTACTTCTTTAATTTTTCTTAACCCCTTTGAGAATATAAAATATGTAGCAGTAATATAATTTATTATATCTATTTATATACAACTTGTATGTCTAATATTACTGCTACTAGTAATTATATAAACTCTCAATTAAAGTCTCATCTTATATTTGTAGATTATAATATTAAAATTTATATATATATATATATATATATTTGTTCACAAACTCAAACACTTCCTATTTTTGTTTTCTATGTTCGGTTCTCTGTCCAACTTCTCACAATCCAAGGAAAGTTTGCAGAGCCTAGTTGGTGAACTACAATTGAGCTTATAGTTAAAATGAAGTCAAGTCCAAAGGCTAGAGTTTCGACCCACGTAATGGGGTCCCAAGATTCAGCTAGCCCAAGGTTTTAAATGATAAATTTTGGTTTGGTTTACCAACTTTTTATGAGATTAATTTCGTATAAAAATTCTAGTATAATTTGGACAAAATAAGTTTTCGTTCAATAATAATATCATATAAATATCGCTTGTATTATATTTTTAAAAAATAGGTAAAAAATTCAATGAAGTAAAACAAAAATAAATTATTTAGAGAATATAATAATAATAATAATAATTTTTACTTGCAAAAAAACAAAAATTAGACGGTAGTTAAGAGTTTCCTTTTAGCGATAAAAGAAAAACTATTTCTCATATGGATCTTAACCGCAGAATATTTTCCATTATATATATTATATCAAACGAGCCGCATGTTGTTATAGTAGAAAGTGCTATTTCTAAAAGAAAGCAAAAGAGAAGAAGAACCTTTAAATCTCTTTTGGGATCTCAATAAAGTACAAAATAAAACCCTAATCTTAAGCCATAATTGCATGTAACAAACATGTGCGTACATGGATGTGTGCACAAACATAGTATTGCAAGTAATCTCACCTATACAAGAAAGAAAAGGAATTCTCATTTTAAGAAGAACATATCAATTAATCAAAGTCAGATTAAATAAGAAAGTTGACATTGTTTAATGGGTATTTTTTATTTAAAATGGGATCATATAAAATTTGGTATATATTTATTCAACAAACGGTTACAATAATCTTTTATTATTATAACACGTTTTATATTTTTGTTATAAGTAAAAAATAAAAAATATAAATTGAATGATATAAATTTGTCATAATAAATTTTATAAAAATAGTAACAAAGCTTAAATTAATTATTTAAAATTTTATTTAAATTCACTTGATAAAATATGTTAAATAAATTGATATTTGATGATTACATGGCCCATTACTTTTAAAGTCGGCAACATCATCTGGCAGCATGGATAAGCACGAGAAGAATTTCTTTCAAGTCTTCGAGGAACTACAAATTGTAAAGAATATGAAATAATAATAATAATAATAATTACATTACAGAAATTAAAGCATATGATTCTGGTTTCTGAGTAAGGTTGACATCGATGTTTTCGTTCTACATGCAAAGTATGTATACATGTAAATGTGATGCATCATCATCTTTAACACAATAAATAAATAAATAAAAATAAAAATAAAAATAAAAGCAAACCTAAAAGCCTCTTTTATACGTATTCACCAATGGATTAGTGGAGGAGGAACAAGAAAAAAGGAGGGAAGTTGCTGTTCAATTTAAATCACATCCACTTTAATTTTTAAAAGCTATCAGTTTCTTTTTTCTTTCTTATATTTGTTCTTTTAATTATTTCGGATCTTACTAATCTTCTGGCTAACTCAGCAGTATTGACAGAGGCTTTGAATTCGATATTAATTTAAGTTTTATTTTAGTAAACGATAAAAATTTTAAAAATAAATAAATAACAATAAATTAATATTAAATGATAGTTACAAATTTAATTAATAATATAATAAAAAATAAATCTTAATTTTATGTAAATAGATTTACACTCTGTTTTAAAAGATTTTAAGAAAATTAAATAAGATTAGATTTTAATTGTGTTGATATAAATAGATACACGTGGACAATTTTCTATCTCATTTTCTCATTCATTTTCCTCCTCCTTTCCCGGGAATTATAACGTTTGCTGCTCTCACGTTTGCTGTATGTGATGTCAATTCAAAAAAAAGTCATTTTTTGATGTTAATTGCGCAACAATAAAGGCATAATATTGGAAATCAAAGGTGGGTCTATTTGCCAAATTCTGTTCATGAACATGATTCATGAATATGACATTTTTATTGTAACATGTCGTTTCAACATCACAAATTGGGAATGCTTATCATAACGACTTCTTCAAATAAAAAATAAAAATAAAAATAAAAATAAAAATCATGTGAAACAAATAGATTAGGCGATTTGCATTTTTAAAAAATACTTTAAATACTAATTATTTAATAATAATTTTATATTATTAATGTATTCATAATAGATATTAACTTTCAAGAATAATTATTATCATTAAATAAAATATTAAGAAATCAAAGAAAAATTAAGACACCATGCATTAAGTTTTATTCGAGAAAATTAGCTAAAAATTAGGTGTTTCCAACTTTTAATTATGTAAAATATGGATGTTTTTATTTATTTCTTTAACTTATTAAAATCTTGGATTTTTTTTTTAAAAGTTAATTAATTTTTTATTTTTTATTTAAAATAAAAAGCAATTAATAATTAAGAGATTTTTAAATATAATTTTGTTAACAAATTTTCCCGACCAAATATCATTCATAAATCATAATCCCAACCATAAAGTATAAATATAGTACATTTAAAAGAAAAATAATCATGATAATCAAGCTTCAATGTCAACTATAATTCTACTAAATGGCCCCCACAAATTATTTCCTAAACCCAAATTTCTCTTCAAGTAATCTTCAATTTTGTAATCACATGCTATTCCATTGATTCAACCATAAAAACTGTACATAACAGCCATTGACATTCAAGGTTTCAAACATAAACACTGTATAAATTATATAACAGACATTAATAATTAATTGGTCAATCACATTTGTTGGAAACACAAGGATTACAACATCACTTGCCAAGAGATGGCCGATGGGGTAACTTAAAAATCAAAACTACTGTTACCACACGTGCTATATAGAATTAAAAATTCAAAATGTCAAATAATTTAAAAATATATAAATATTATTGAACTTTTTTAATTTTATTATTAAAATATAAAAAAGTTCATAATTTAAAATAAAATTTATGATTAGAATTTTATTGTGATAACATAAGGTTCTGTTAAGCATTCTAGTATGACGACTTTTAAATTATAATTATTGTGGAATAAGAATTTTAAATTTTAAATATTAATATTAATATATATTTTTATTAATATTTAATTATTTAATTTTATTTTTTAAGTACAACAAAAGTATTATAATTTCGAGTAAAGTCTAACTTAGCGTTTCTTTTTTTAGTCTAAAATATGAATTTAGCTGAAATAAATCTAAATTATTGAAATGTTTAAACAAAAAATCTGAAAAATTATATTTTAACAATAATTTATATTTATAATTTATAAAAAATTAAAAATTATATTTAAAAAATATATATATATATATATTTGTATCGTACAGTGAAAGCACGTTATCTCTCCCTTACAAATAATGAAACACTGTATAAATCGATAAAATTATAATCTTACGCCAAGTTCATGCTTTCATGTTTCAAAAAAGCATGGATAGATTTGGTAAGAACTCAATTATTTTATTTCCTTTCATTGAACTATTTTTTTTATTTATTTATATTGTCACGTAAAATAAATTGGACAAAATTATTGGGACCCAGCTATTACATATTAATATATTAATACATTAATTTAAGTTTTTAATGCAAATTTTAAATTTTAAATTACCAACATAAAATTTAAAATGGAGCTTAATGATACATCATAATCAATCCCGCCAGCATAGTAAACGTGTGATTTATGCAACGTTGGAAAACAAAGATTCTTTAGAAAAAAAAGAAGGATAAATATGATCAATTTTTGTCGAGGGAACATAACAAATAGGTCCATATATTATACGAAATAACAAATAAGAATATATTTTGATAATTTAAACAGATAAGTTTAAAATGTTTGTTGTTATTTATTGCCTATTTGGGATTACTTTACAAAATTAATAAACAACTTTTTTTATAATTTTACATTAAATTTATATCTAATTAAAAAGTTTAAATAGCATCTATGGTAATTAGGTAGTTATTAATTACCTAATTATGTAATTAGGTAGTTATTAGCATAACTTTTAAAAGTAAAGAATCATTTATTTTTTTTTTATAAACAGTTTATCAAACAATTTTTTATAATATATATTTTAAAAAAATTTTATTATCTCAACAAAAAGATAATTCATTTGTGAATTTTTATTATGTATATATATAATTCACTTTGAATTCAATCATATGATTATAATAATGAAATAAAAAAATAAAAATATGTGTCATGAACTCATGTTTTTAGTTAGTAATATTGTTGAGATAGTCTTATTCAAATTATTTTTTTTTTAATTTTAATATTTTCAAACAAGAACATTGACCTTTCAAAAAGTTTGACCATCATAACATACTAGATAATTTACTATTCAATAAGATTGGCATTGAGTCTCATTTTCAAACTAGAACATTGACATTGACCTTTCAAAAACATCATGTTTTTTCAGACTCGATATATTATATGGAAAAGACTTAATTGTCTAAGGAATAAAAAAACCATAATAATCAAATTAAAATTGAATTAAAGAATTCAACCTTTGTATCTTAGACCAAGTTAATAAAAATTTAATTTGTTCATATGATAGCTTTAAGGCTGCTAGCTCTAGATCCTTTCAAAGTTCAGCTTCTACAAATATTTAATTCAATCAAAAGTACTACCTATGATCTTTGTACTATGTTCATCTAGTCAAATACGCTCTCTTCTTGTAATAAACTAATCTCTTTCCCCCCAAATTTAAAGAAAAAAAAAAAAAAAAACTAATTTCTTTTTATATATGCACACAACCCATGTACATGCACAAACTCTTATGGCCATTAATTTTTTTTCTAGATTTATCGAAAAATGGCAAACAAATAAAGCCAAAATGATAACTGTAGGACTTTTGGTATGGGATTGAGTACGCCATTTCCAATATCCATTCAGATTATATATTGTAGGTAAACATTTATATATTGCGTATTATATATTGTATATCCCAATTGGGATATGGATTTGGTTATCAAAAAATATCAATAATAATAATACTTTTGCACAGATAAATCTAAATCGAGGTTTGTTTCTTGAGCAATATTCAAAAGCTCTTCATTCTCATGCACGCATGCACTGAAAATTTTGCTAAAAGTCGATACAAAACGACAAAATTTTGAAGGTTTTGGTTGTCTTTTCATTTTAACGCCAAGAAAACTAACCCACAAAAAGAGGGGAAAAAAAAACACTACAAAAGGAAACTATGCATTATTCTGAAAAATTTGAGCCCACAGAAGATACGAAAAGCAAGCAAAGAGAAGTTTCAAAGAACCTGGAGTTTGGTCTTGGGAAGCCATTGAATTTTGATTAGAATTTGTGCTTCGAATACTGCATGTACTATGCTCAAATAGCTAGAACTCTAAGATTCGAAAGTATTTTTGATTTGTTATTTTTGTTTTCAATTTTCACATATACATATTTCGGACTTTAACACAAATAAATGTTAAAAAAATAATTTATTTATACTATTATAAGTCACCTAACCGAAAGGAGGCATTTTCCATTTTGCCGAAAACATTTTTAAACAACCCTTTCTAGGCTAGTTCTTACTTGTTTTGTGATTCTTGTTGAATTAAGAAATAAATAAATACCTTATTGGTCATGTTTCTCCAAACTAAAGAAGTTTTATAAGAGTTTAATTTCTTCTTAAAGTGGTATATATATTGAACAATTCATTACTATGTTCTACTATAATTTTCTTCTACGTTCTAAAATTTCCGTTTTCGGTTTATTCCATTATAGATTTTGCCTTAGGATAGTTAAATCAATTTTCAAAGAGGTGATACCACTTACAAATAATCCTAAAAACTGTTAATTAGAAATTTGTCGAAATCAACTTTAAAAACAACTCAAGTCTTGTCTAAATTTAAATTTTTATTCCCATAATTGACATGAAGAGATGACAACCGTAAGTATAATTGTCACACATTCATTATCTTAAATGTACTTTGATAAATAATTTGTACAAATAACAATCATAACCATTGTTAGCACTATAGACAGCGTAATAGATAGATAAACGCAAGATTGATTGAAGTTGAATTATAGAGAAATAGAATATGTTTTCTTCTTCATGCAAATTGTTATCAATCATTAAGATTATATTCTTCACTTGATGAAAAGACACCCACTTGAATATAAACTTTCAAAAGCTAACAAGGACTAAGGTCATGCTCTAGCTAGTCTTAGCTAGCACTGACAAAAGAGATCGACAAGACAAAGCAAAGCAAAGCAATAACCAAGAAAGGAAAAGGACATTGCATGTGACTTAAGAATGATAAAGTGTCCAATTTCTCCTTAGCTTATATGAAGCACACGTATAGATATATATATAGATTCTCTCGTGTTTATGTTAAAATGCCCATTGTTTGCTATAACTTTAAAAAATAAAATAGACAAGAATTAGTTCAACTCTTAGATGAAAACGATTCTCTTCTCTTTCATAGTATCCCCACTGGCGGAGGAATGACACGAAAACCGCGTATGTATGATCACATATATCAATCACAAGAAATGCAATTATTGATTAGTTTAGAAGGAATATTAGATAAAACGATTTTAATAAGACTATTCAACAAAAATAGGTCATATGTTTTGAATTTTCTTTCTCCTCGTAGTAATTATAATGATAATTAATAAATTTCAAATTAAATGAGTATATAGTCAGTATTTATTAAATTTTCTTAATAGTTAATATTAAGCGATAAAGTTATTTCACTATTTTTAGAGTTAGAAAAAAAAAAAAAAAAAGGAAATTTCTTGAATAATGTTAATTAAGCATCCCAAATGATATCGCATATATTTTGTGAATAGTTAAAATGCATAAACCGAAATCTCACTTAAAATTATAAAATTATCTATTCATTTAACTTATTTATAGGGAATAATTTAAAATATTTCATAATTTCTTTAATTATTTACAAACTCTGTTTGTTAAGTAACTATCTATGAACGTAATTTTTCAAAGTTTCAGCTAAGCAAGTAAAAGGTTATACATCTTTTAATGTTAATAACTTAGAGTGATATCTAAACTCTTTATTTATACATTTATTTATTTATTTATTTATAAGATAAGATATAATTTCCTTATCAAACGTATTGTACCAAATTAATGAAATTCTATTTTAACTTTTTCTATCTTTCTTTACCGTAAATTAGTGAACATGCTACCACTTTTAGTTGCAACACAATTATACTCTCCTCAATTTAGAGCATCGGCCTCTTCCTTTTTTTATTTCTTTAGTATTTAAATATTATAAACAACGGTTTGATCCAACTCAATAATGTATGTGGTGTAAGTTCAATAAATAAATAAATTAAAAAAAAAAAAAAAAAACTCCGTACCAAAACCTTGGAATTCTCCCCCATTTTACATTCAAAAATATATTTTTTTAATATTTATTTTTATTAAATTTTGAACATAATATATTTTAAAATTAATAGTAAGATCAAAACTTCTACACAAATTATATCCATACAAACTCCCCACTTTACCCTTATGTTATTTGTATATTTAAAATTAATTTTTCTTAATTTAAAGGTCTATATCTTACAAAATATAAATTTGTACATAAATTATCGTTAAAGTACTAAGATTCGTTTAAAAGTTGGTATATAAACAATATATAGTCAACTATTCTTCAATCTTTAGAGGAGTGCATGGTTAGTGAACCTCTCCTTCTGAAGAGAGGGTTTGAACTTCTTAATGGAGTAATGAGTCTCCTTAATTAGAATAATAAAAATAAAGCAAAAATCACAGAACGATCATAACATATTGTATTAAATATAATATGATACTGTTTTAATTATTATTCACATGATAAATATCATATTATTTAATATAAAATATTATATTAAAGAATACTATTTTTTTTCTTTTGACATTTACTCATTTGTTGGTTCATGAAACAAATTTTCTACTTATAAACAATGGAAATTTAAGTTATGATACATTATCATATACCTTCATACCCCTTTCTAACTATTTTCGTTCCATTTTTTTAATTTTTACGTTATAATTCTTGATATATAAAATTTATGAAAATATAATAAAAAAATTAAGAATTACAACCAAAAAATAAAATCAAATAATTGTATCAAAAATACAATCAGGGTACCAACCATCTCCTAGATGAGGTGGTGGCTAGAATTGGGATGTTGGGCTTCGAGTCTCTCCCATTCATTGGTTTGGTTTTCATCCTTCTTATACTCCATCTTTGAATATTTGAAGAGTTTATTTATTTGTTTTATAAAGCATTTTTATATAGATTATAATTTATACCGATATATGTAATATTTACAACCTTATCTTTTATTTGACGTTCGACATCGACTTTCATTATATAATCATATTGAATTTATAAAAAGCACTGTACCTTTGCCCTAAATGATGAAACACAGTATCAACTATCAACTATCAACTATCAAGCATGCTTTTGCAGTCCATCTCCTCGGCGATGATGCCATTCTTTTAACTGTGCGCATGATAAATAATCATGTCCCACATCAATCAGATTCACCGGCACATTCTTTTCTTCTTTCCGCTACTCTTCTCAATTAACTAAATTTCGTCGCATGCTTTGCCTTTTTGTTTTTTTGTTTGCCCATCATACATAATTAGATTCTATTGACGTTAATTAAGCAAAAAGACTGACATGAAAGCAAACGAGAATCACACGTAAAGTATAAATTACAAACTAAATGATTATGGAATTGTAATAATTAATCAAATATTTTTTAATATGATTGCTGATACATAATATTTATAAATAAATTTTAATAATTTAGAGGTAAATGGTCAACAATCCCATAATATACAGCTTCGAATTCTAATTCTTTTATAATTTTTAGTAATTTAAACTTAAATTATTAGCAATTAATTATCTGTGATTGCGAAAGAAATAGGATGCAAAAATCTTTTCATATTTAAAAACATAGACATAAACATGACCAATCAATCAATCAGTCTCCTTATTGTTGGTTAAAGTTGGTTTAATGTCATTTTCGCTAGCAAAATAAAACACACAATATTATGATTATGTTATTTATGGTTGGTTAAATAAAAATGTATTTCACTTTTACTTGTTAATTGTGATGATTAATCTCTCTCTATTTATTATACCATCAATTGCTTAAACACATCAATTAATTAATGATAATACTCCACGTACACTTACCAATTGCCTCTTTTATGATAATGATTTTAATATTGGTGTTTAATGTTCCATAAAGATCATCAAAAGTAAGTACTTTTAAGAAAACATTTTAATATGTATAAATAATGAAGGGTATCCAATCTGGCAGTTGGGGGACCTCCCTCTTTTTTGGCCATCAAAAAATGAGTCGGCTACCCAATCCATGTTCATATCTATGAAAATTAAATTATATCAAGATTTGGTCACTATGCTTAATATGGTGTTACATATCCCTTTTCCTAATATTAAAAGTAACCCACTTAATCAATTAATTAAATTACCCATAAAAAATATTAATGCAAAAGTGAGGCAGCTTCCTAGATTTTCCTTTTTAATTTAATAGTCGCGTAGATGTCTCAGTTATTCGTATACTCATTAAATAAAATGTTAACTCATGTACTTTCCGTGTGGAAATTGATAAATTATATGGGATTATTCCTTTATAGATGTGAACATGGAATATGATTTAGTTTATTCAGTTGCTCAAATATTTAAACAGTGGTTAGCATCAAATTACACATAATACTAATATAATTAAGTTAAAAAATTGACTTATCACTTTACACATATATTTAAATATATGATTTTTAATAATAATTTCTAAGATTATATTATTAATTTGTATCTATAAGAGTGTTATAAATTGGACGGCTAATTTTTAAATCTACATGAATGTAAATAAACACACACACACGAATATAAAACACTATAAAGCACGATGTTTTGAACAAAAATATATAATATTATTAGAGATATTAATTTTTGCCCAAATTATATGGTTGATAATATTATATCAAACTTAGAGATAATAATGTTTTGTAGAAACAGACGTGATAGTTAATGTGTCATAGTTATATTGTTGTCGTACATTTCTTTTTATTTTCATGAATTTTTTTACTAATGTGAAAATATAATGCATGCGATATTAAGATAATAAAGAACATAGATATAATCAAAATATTAATTTTTAAAAGGAGAAAAAGAGAATAATACAAGTTATCTTATATTTTTATGAGATTAAAAAATAATATATATAATAATAATCAATAATATTAAAAATACATATTTTTATACAAATTAAATTGATATAATCATACAATACCATCGTCATATACTTTATATAATTTAATTTTTTGGGTAAATTTTTAGTTATTTCTATAAAAATATAATAATATAATATTATCACATTATTTTATACAAAAAAATTTTATTACTAGAATTACTCAATAATATATAATTTCATCAGTTTCAATTTACATAAATAAAAATTGTATTTTTAACACTAACCAAAAAAAAATTATGGCTCGTATGCATGGAATACGATAAAGTGGAGACCACTGTTATGTTATTCCTCATTCAGATTCCTCATTCAGGTTGCTCAAGAAACTAAAGCTAAGGGGTGAACAGCCGCCAAGCAGGACCCCATCCAAGCAATTGCAAGAAAAAAGATAAATGAAAAAAATTAAAATAAAAATTAATCTTCTATTTTCCAATCAATCTTATTTCCCATAGATCCCAGCTTTCTCAGAGAAAGATGATAGTGGGGGTCCATATTAGATGTGATCTACATAAATGCTTGACGAATACTGTTTTATTTTATTTTATTTATTAATTTATTAATCGATCATTATATTTTTATTTTTTTTAATTTTCTGCTACAGATTAGATTTTTGTTCTCGTTACTGTGTTTGAAAGCTTAGTTCTCCCTCTTAAACGCCTATATATAGCAGCTCCTGATAAACCTCATTTCACACAGAAAGCAAGAGTCTTACAGATAAGAAAGAGAGAGTATCTGAGAGTTTCGTTAGAAAAAACAATGGAGAATTTCCCAGTTATCGATTTGTCCAAGCTCAATGATGATGAGAGAAGTTCAACCATGGATATGATCAAGGATGCCTGTGAGAACTGGGGTTTTTTTCAGGTATAATTCTATACAAAATGCAGTCTTCTTCTTCGTCTTCATGTTTCTGTAATTCTATGGAGTTTATATTTTTCTTAATGGTTGTTCTTCTCTGTCTTCTGTTTTTGAAGTTAGTTAATCATGGGATATCTCATGAGCTGCTGGACACAGTTGAGAAGATGACCAAAGAGCATTACAGGAAGTCTATGGAGGAAAGATTCAAGGAAATGGTAGCAAGTAAAGGGCTTGAAGCTGTTCAGTCTGAAGTCAGTGATTTAGACTGGGAAAGCACTTTCTTCTTGAGTCATCTTCCTGTTTCAAACATGGCTGAAATACCAGACCTGGAAGAAGATTACAGGTTCTTCTTCGTCTTCTTCTTCTTCTTCTTCACTTCTTTTAACCTTGTTGATTTGTTTTTTAATCTTTTACAGGAAGACAATGAAGTTGTTCGCAGGTGAAATAGAGAAGTTAGCTGAACAACTTTTGGACTTGTTGTGTGAGAATCTTGGGCTTCAAAAAGGGTATTTTAAAAAAGTATTTTATGGGTCCAAAGGGCCAACTTTTGGCACTAAGATTAGCAACTATCCACCATGCCCAAAACCAGATCTGATCAAAGGACTCAGAGCTCATACAGATGCCGGAGGCATCATTCTGCTTTTCCAGGATGATGAAGTTAGGGGTCTCCAGCTTTTGAAAGATGATCAATGGATTGATGTTCCACCTATGAAACACTCCATTGTTATCAACCTTGGTGACCAACTTGAGGTAAGTAATTAACCCACTTTGGGAAAAAGAGATTATAATATGTAAAAGTGGAAATTCTGTTGTTTTGTCTTCAAGTTTTTACTTTAAACACATGGGTTTTGTGTGTAGGTAATCAGCAATGGGAAGTACAAGAGTGTTCTTCACCGTGTGATTGCTCAATCTGATGGAACCAGAATGTCTATTGCTTCGTTCTACAATCCTGGAAGTGAAGCTGTTATCTATCCAGCACCAACATTGGTAGAGAAAGAAGCTGAGAAAACACAGGTTTATCCCAAATTTGTGTTTGAGGATTATATGAAACTCTATGCTGGGCTGAAGTTTCAAGCTAAGGAGCCAAGATTTGAAGTCATGAAAACCATGGAATCAACTGTGAATCTGGGTCCAATTGCAACTGTTTAAATACCCCCAAAACTGAAAAACAGAAACGGGTTTCTGTTTGCAAGTTTGTTACTAAGTTTAGTCTACTGATGTTATGAGTCTAATCACTGTTTCATTGGGGATTAGTGTTGAAAAATCATCGCAGTTTGTGTAATAAGTGTGGGAGTGAAAACATAATCTATAGTTTTAAATAAGCCGAAAGCTTGGACTGATCATAGTTTATGTGGCAGTCAAAGTCTGGGGTAGTTGGGTTTGTGGTATTTAATTTAGAAAGTGATCAAAGTGGAATCCATCCTGTTTCATATATGAAACAATATATAAGATTTTATTTGGCCTTATTATACTGTGCTTTATTTCTTTCTTTCTTTCTGCTTTTAGGATTTGGGTTCACAAAAAGAGGCCAAACCCAGCTGGCTATTCATGTTATTTACCTATTATTTTTCATTTTCATTTTAATAGTTGCCAAATTTATCAATTAAATCAATTAGCATCCATCGTTTCAAGTTCATCAAAAGTGCCCTTTTTGAATCCTAGAATATTCAAATCAAAACAATAGCTGCCCTAATCCATTAGTGAATTATTGATGCAATGTTAATATTATTATAAGATTGATTAAAAATGACAATATTCAAAGAAAAGTATTGGATGATCCCCATCCATTTCCCAATTGAGTGTTCTTGCTCTGCATTAGATAAGTTAAAAAAAGAACTAAATTGGTAACTGTTTGGTGCACAAAGCAAGAAGCTTATTAATGAACTTTCCACTTATATATGCCATGGAGTGGAAAAGATCTCTCTTAGTGGTTTATCTCTTCCCCATTTGGCAATCTTCCTTTAAATATAATGCACAAATATGCTAACAATCTCCTTGTATTTCACCATGTCCACAAATATTTCTCCAATTTCAGTAAGTGGAACAATAATAAACTCCACTAACCTAAATTTGCGTACTGTCCATAAAGCCAGAACATCATATAAAGTAAAGCTAATTTATTATCAAGGTATGCATACGGTCATCAGAAAAGGAGGAAAAAAGAAAACCTCTACATATTAATCGTGTTACGACATTCCTTATCCAATACAAGGGGCCAAGATTCTGCTCTCTCTTATTGTAATGAATAATTGGGAAATTCAACCTCAATACTATGCTAAATCTACTTTCGTTTTTGAATCATGGGTATATTTCGAATTAAAATGCTGTAATTTTTAATTCGCCAC
>JAWDEX010165463.1:0-17226 GCA_035221805.1 Trichilia hirta | reverse complement strand
CCTGACCTATCTCATATCATTGGAATTTCAACAATTAAACTTCGAGAAAACTTGGGCTATAAAGTTTAACTAGTAGCGATTTTAGATTGTCAAGAGCGAGTATCGAAGAATAAGATAATTTCCATGATAAAAGTTTTATGGCAAAGTGCCACGGTGGAAGAAATAACATAAGAGCCTATGTATCATATACGAAAAGACTATCCCTACCTATTTCATTGACAAAGTATATTAGATTATAAATACTTTGATCCATTCATTACATATTTGCATATTCCTCCTTGTTTGCTTGATACATTGAATTCTGAAGACAAAATTCTTTTAAAGAGTGTAGAATTATAACACTCATTTTTTAAACTAAGGTCAATTTTGTCATTTTACCCCCTAAAAATATTTTCATCATTCTATAAAATTCATATTTTGGTGCTTAATTTCTTTTTTTAATCGATTTATTAACTCTATATTAGCTTAATTAGTGATTTAGAAGGATTCGAGAAAGTTTTAAAGTGATTGAAAAATTTTGGTCATAAGGTCTCTTTCACACACCTAAGCTTCAAGTATAAATTTTTCTCAATTAAAGAGTCAAATTTAAAATCTTTTTATTTCATATAAAAATAGATAGATTTAAGATTCTATAGAATCAAATTTTAGATAAATCAAAGTTTAGAGGAGAGAGAAATAAAGTTTTAAAATGGTAAGTAGAAAGCTAAATAGCATAAAAAAGCCCGCTGTAGTAAGAAACTAGCCTATTGCAATGAGAATTCTAGCTGCAGTAAGGAAGTAACTTGCTGTAGCGAGATGGCTACATGCTACAGCGATAGATTTCTTACTACAGCGAGCTTGGCCCCTTCTACGTACCTTATCTTCAAACATAAATTTTCATTGATCTAAAAGTTTGATTAATGAATAATTTTTTTAATTAAAGAAAATAGAATAAGGATTCTATTGAAATAAATTTCAATCACTTTTAAGTTAAAGTGAAAGAGTACTAAAAGTAGCAAGCAAGAGGTTCGAAATTAATCCCTTAAGCCTTTGAAAACGAAATTTTCATTTTATCTCTTTCTTATTTCCTTTTTATTCTTAATCTATAAGAGAAATATTGACTTTTTACCTCTATTATAAATGATTCCTAATCCAAAAACATTCTTCTTCTTCTTACCCGTAGCATACTTTTCCTCTTATTTCTCTCTAAACAAAAATTTCTTCCTCACTAAGAACTTAAATTTCTCACTTAAATCAAGTTGTTTTCATCATTTTTGATAAGTTTTAACCATCACTTATAGAGATGGAAGAAAAATAGAAGCTAGGGTTTATGGAGAAATTTAGAGATTTTCATTTTGAGCAATAATTACATAGAAATTTGATTTTTTTTAAGCAAAAAACACTCTTTTGGTAAGATTTCTAACTAGTTTTAAGCTTAATTATGTGTTTTAAATAGAAATTTGGGTTAAGGTTATTATATTTAAGAAGTGTTAGAATTTAGGCTTAAATTAAGTCAAATAGGTTATGCATTTGAGGAATTGACTTGGGAATTATAAAATAAGAAGGTAAAATGATTCAAACAAAGGTTTGAATAAAAAATATAACAAGTTATTATTCATAATTACTATTTATAAGCACTGTTCATCCGAAGTTTATTCTTTTTTCTATCGAATTAGATTGAATATAGAATTGATAAAGTTAATATCATGCATATGTGTTTTAGGTATCAAGAAAGCAAACTATGAGGTTACGAGGTACGAAGGGTAGGGGAAGTGTTACCCTCCCCATTAAGTGAGTGGACTCTTTTTGTGTTCTTTATTTTTGAATGAAAATCTTATTTTAAATGTTACAAATGTTAGAACTATTTTATAAATATATAATTTGAGAACACATACAAAGTGTTAGATTTATTATTGTGGTAAAGCCAAGAGGGCCTTTTTGTTTATGGTTCATTTATGATGATTGATTTGAATCTATGTTTTTATGATACCATTGCTTTTTTGATATCTTGATAAGTTTTTGGAATATAACTTATAATTCATTTACGTACATAGTCGGAGGCCAATGATGATACTTTAATTTTTACATTTTCTTATAAACTGGGTATCTTGCATAATTGTGATGTTAGACCTTATTGTTTGGACTTATGATTGAAATTGAGATGATTTTATGGCTAGAGAGTTAAGATATTATTTGTTTGATTTGATACATAATATAGACTGAGGAGGCCTTGATCGTAAGAGCTTAAACTGCAGTTACAGAGTAAGTAGCCTAGGGACAAACTTATAGAGAGGCTGCTAGGTAAGTGTGGTCTTTAGTAAGGTCGGTATAAGAGAGGTGATGATTTTATTTGTTATAGAGTGACACATTAAGCAAAAATACAAAGAACAGTTATGTAAGATTCACAGACTACTCTAGGCCAACGTTAGTAGTGAGTGAAATTTTAAAAACAAATCTTACATCATGTATTTTATCATATAACTATATTTTTTATCAAACATTCATTATTTTAAATGCATAAAAAATCCACTTACAACTCAGGTTTACTCTTGGCCAAAGTAAATACCGGAAAGGTAGTTATCCAATGATTTTATCATCTATTTTAGAAGTTTTCATGATTAATCTGATTTTAATCATATTTTTTTGATTTAATAAATATTTTATCTTAATAACTTAAATGTTTTGAAAGGTTTATCTTACTAGGTTTTTTTCCCATTTTATTGTGAAAAATGTTCATCATATGTATTATATATATCTATGGTCTGCTCATAGAGTATACTCTCGCATACTTACTCTTTCATCTTTCAGTTTTAAGAGATTAAATGTTGGTTAAAGAGCGCGTCAGTAATGGTGATTTTAGAACTATCGATATCTATCTAGATTGCGATTGGTTGATTAATTAT
The DNA here is from genome assembly GCA_035221805.1 of Trichilia hirta. NCBI lineage: Eukaryota > Viridiplantae > Streptophyta > Magnoliopsida > Sapindales > Meliaceae > Trichilia > Trichilia hirta. The sequence continues at coordinate 14,344 of JAWDEX010165463.1, read as the reverse complement.
AGTTTGCCTACTGAATATGTTTTTGTAAAAAGGATCTTATGATATGAAAATAATACATTTGGATTATATAATTTGTATGGTTGTAAACTATTTTATATGACATCATTTAAAAAATCATCCTTATTAAATTGTATGAATGGATTGATTGGAACTCTTTATATCTATTTATTTTTAACTCATGATTTTTAAAAGTCTTGGAGAGACATATAAGAGTTCTGTTCATAAAATAATTGAGAACATGTTTAAAAGGATATGTTTATGATTACATAAAGACAGGTACCTGATTAGCCTTACAGGCTTGAAAGACATATTTGAGGTTTAGAGTGTGTTTCCAAGATCTGCAACAATTGTCACATTTAGACCACATCCATGAGGGCGTGACATTTTAGGCATGTTAAATCTTTTAAAAAATTGTATATAAATATTTGTGTTAAGTAACTGATATAATTAAGCAATTGCTACATCCATAAGATGTATCTCGAATTTTTTAGAAATTTTCAAAGTAATTAAAAATAAAATGTAATGACTTTTATTACAGGATAATATGTTTTATTAAAATTAATTTTAAGTTATTAAGAAAAATTTTGAGCGACGAGATATGCTTTGTATCTTACGATCTCGTTGTTCTGATTACGTTTTAGTACAAATAGTCATTTGTATCCAACAAGTTTAATATTTTTATGTATCTAGACTACTATTTCAAATACTTTTCGTTTAATAAGAGAAATTAATTCTACTTGAATTACATTTTTTCATTGATATTAATCATACTTTTGTCTACATTCATTAATAGTTTGTAGCTTGTAATCATCTCTTATAATCTTAGTAGTCACTGAATATAAAAATATATTATCAATAATTATTTTATTATGATCTAATATTATATATATATAAGCATAATTTGTAAACTTTTTTATTTTTTAATTCTTATACCTTTTCGAGGCTTATATCACTTTGAAAATACTTGTCTCTTTAGAGACATAATTTTTTAGGCATATTTATCTTTTCAAGGATAATTAACTCTTTTAGAGTTATTAGTTTAGAAATCATGGGTATGACTTTAGTATTCAATTTTCCTTTTTGCGGAACATTATCTTTTAAACCAAGTGGTTTGCCATGCTTGTGACATGCAACAGATGATTTATTAGTTATAATTTGTTTAAATTATCCTCCAAGAATAATCACTCAAGCTAGTACATTAATAGTTGTTAAATGTGACTTAGTTACTCGTGTAATATTATTAAATACATCTGGTAAATCATTTGTAATTTGCTGAAGTTACACTATCTTTTATACTTCATTTTAACATTAATTAGTGTAAAGATCAAAATGAGATAAAATAATTGTGTTCTAAAAAAATTTAAACCTAATTTCAAGAGATACTTTCTTTTCTCCTAATAATAAAAAATTATTTTATTAAATTGACAATTTGCAAATCCGTGTAATAAGTAGATCACCTATTAGAGGTTCAAGATATTTGATAATAAAAAATAAAATTAACATAAATCTCTAAATAATATTGAGGTTCTATCTTATTGTTACACTTCTATCTATAGAGTTCATATGTGATAACTATTATAAGATTTTGAGTATTTTATAAAGCGTATGATATACCTCTCGAACTTATAAGATCTTCGTTCTATCTCTTTTTATTGTATAAATCTGTAATTTACTTCTCAAATATATGAATAAATGTATATGTATCTAAAAGACATCCATGAAATAACATTGTTTTCACAACAGTAAGACTAATTTATCTCTTCGAGACATTTAAATATATTTTTTATGAAGGATATATATTTAGTTATATCTTTATTTTTTAACTTATATTTTACTCAATCTAAATCATTTATATATTTAAATTATATTTTAAAATTTATACTCAAAATTTAATATGTGAAACTAATTTAATTTATTTTATTTTATATAAATTGAATTAAATTGAGTTATAATTATTTATAAATTAAATTAAATTATTTTAAACATAATTTATAATAGATAAATTAAATTAAAGTTTTTGTTCAATTCGTTTTAATTTGCAAATGCCCATTAGGTGTACATTGTAAAATGAATGGTATGTATCGGTTTAGAGATACCTGTGCATCAGTTAGGAAATTAATTATTTTTATTCGGATGTGAAAACGGCTCTTGACAATTGAAAGGGGTGGAGATACACACACGCACACTGCAAATAAAATAGATAGTAGTGCATAACACGCGCTTCCTGTAAGAATGTCAAGCTAGTGAAGGCCCATAAACACGAGGTACAGCCGAAGCAGGCCATTGGTCATAAGAATAACGAAGGAGGCAAAAGTGGCCCTCCTCCCGTACTCTTGGATTGGACTTTTCTGAAAAGATATTCCTTTTCCTAACATTATTCCCATTTCCTTTTCCTGAAACCAAAACTCATCTGTTTAAAATTTATTATTTCCCTATTTTACCCCTACTTTTTTTACTGCCCTCCTGATTTATGGTAAAAACTAGGTGAAGTAAATTACCGAATGGGGAGCAAAGGTAATTGAGTGATGATAATGAAGGAGGTAGCTCTGAAGTCTGAACTCTTTTTGTAGGAGTAGGAGGTGACTTGTGAAATGAGTGATTATAATGAAACCGCTAACAAAGGTAATTGAGTAATTAGCATCTTTTGAGTCTTAGCGCTGTCTATTTCCATTAGTGGTACTTTAGAGAGAGAAAGCAAAGTCGGTAAGTGAGAAGAAGAATGCCTTTCGATTTGGTTAACGTGGGAAAGTTAGAGAAAGAAAGAGATGGTTCTTTCTTAGCTATTTTTCTCCTGAAGCTGCTTTAAATCCACTAGGAGGAAAAAGACGAGCAGATATTTTGTTTTTCATTAAATTTTGAAGGAATAAATAGTAAGAATTATCGAACAATTGTTTTGAGTAAAGAACTATTAATTGGTATTTTAACAAAATGCGAAAATGTGGAAGATGAAGGATTCAGCTTAGAAAACATGCTAAAAAATAATGCATAAAGAAACTGTGTACTTTGTGTACAAGACCCAAAGAGAGAGAGGGAGGGGGATAGAGAAAAATAAACATTTAAAAAAGAAAAATAAAAAGGGAGAAGGCAAGTGGGTTTGAGAAAGAAAGTAGTATTTAGCAAGCTGAAACAGGCTTCTTCTGTGCTGTATTGAGCACTGAGGCATTACAAGATCTTGAAACATCTCCTCTACTACCTTTCAGCAACCCACAGCGTCGGCGTCTATCTCTTTGTCATAGTTTCTCTTTCTTTGAATACTCGAACCTTGAAGTTCTTTCCTTTCCCTCTTTATATTCTATATTCATTGTATTCTATTTCGTCAACACAAATATAGAGAAAAAAAGGAGAGTTTTGCTGCCCAAGCTATCTAGCTTAGGCTGTAGCTTAACCTCTAATCTTCGATGTGAGAGCGATGATCAGAATTTAGAGTGTTTATCTCTTTTAAGATCAGATAAAACTACGGAGTTTGTTGCATATCCCCAGAAAAAATGTGGGATCTCAATGACTCGCCTGATCAGCAAAGAGATATTGAAGAGTCTGAAGGTTGCTCTTCGCAGAAAACCTCCATAGATTGCGATGATGAAAAGGGTAAACTGGTGGGATCCGTTTCGAATTCAAGCTCTTCAGCTGTGGTAATCGAAAACGGATCCGACGAAGAAGTTGGTGGTGAGGGAGGATTAAGTTCAGAGAAACGTAGCATCAGAAGCAGAATACTTGGCGTATCCTTGTCTCATGGCGACTCCATGGAGGAGATTGAACCTCCGGTGACCCATCAATTCTTTCCAGTTGATCAGGAACATGAAATGGGGGCCACATCGAGTGGGACTGGAGTTGGTTTCCCTCGTGCTAATTGGTTTGGTGTCAAATTTTGCCAATCGGAGCCTTTAGGGGCCGGAAAATCGGTTGAAGTGCCACAACCGATGAAGAAAAGCAGGCGGGGACCCAGGTCAAGGAGCTCGCAATATAGAGGTGTCACGTTTTACAGAAGAACTGGAAGATGGGAATCTCATATATGGTTAGTGTTTGGTTTGTTACAGTGCAACAAACATATCTGTCTATCTATTGTCCAGGATCTTTAGTTTATGTTGATCAGAATTTTCTTGTTTTTCTTTCAGGGATTCTGGGAAACAAGTTTATTTAGGTATGGGTGGAATTTTCCTTGTTCTTACTCTTTAAGTGGAAAAATAAAAAGTATAGAGGAAATGATATTTTTTGTTTTTATTGTTGAAACAATATGCTATTTACATATTTTGCTAATGTGGGTGAAATGGATGTATGTTGTAGGTGGATTTGACACTGCACATTCAGCTGCTCGGTAAGTTAGCTCTCTCCTGTCACCCATCTTTTAACAAGCTTTTATTGTTTTAGAGAATTGTTAAATTGAGAAAGAATTTGTTCTTTGGCAGTGCATATGATAGGGCAGCCATCAAGTTCCGGGGAGTGGAGGCAGACATAAACTTTAGTATAGAAGATTATGAAGAAGACTTGAAACAGGTAAGACAGAGAAGGGAAGTAGTGTTCATAGGCATTATCTTCTCTTGTACAGTTCTACCTTATCTTCTACAGTCTTGTTGTTAAACTTTTTCTTTGATATTATGATTCGTGATATACACAAGGAAAGCATTTGTGCTTGCATAAGGCAAGTTTCTTGTATTGTTTTATTATAACAGATGAGCAACCTAACCAAGGAAGAATTTGTGCATGTACTTCGCCGACAAAGCACTGGTTTCCCTCGAGGAAGTTCCAAATATAGAGGAGTTACTTTGCATAAGTGTGGAAGATGGGAAGCTCGAATGGGCCAATTTCTAGGCAAAAAGTAACCATAACACGGCCACTCTTTGTATTCTCCGCTTCACAAATTCACTCCTCTCGTAGATTTGTTCTTTTTTTTCTTTACTTTCCTTTCTCCTTAAAATCTGTTGTTGGATCTATGTTCTAGGTACGTGTATTTGGGCTTGTTTGACACCGAGATCGAAGCTGCAAGGTCTGTAAGTTTGCATTCATGATTTTTGTATCTGTATATCAGTGATGAGTTAATGCACGATCATTGGATGAGGGAGTATTTAATTTCTTTTATGCCTATTTTTTTTTGGTAGGGCTTACGACAGAGCTGCAGTTAGGTGCAATGGCAAAGACGCTGTCACTAATTTTGATCCCAGCTTGTATGAAGACGAGCTTAATGCCTCTGGTATGCAATTAATTAATTAATTAATTAACCACTAACTTTAATTATTTTGGCATGAAGTCAAATAAGATATATATTTGTCAGAATCTTCAGGTCATCGCCCAGCAGACCACAATCTAGATTTGAGTTTGGGTAGTTCCGCTTCTAACCAAAGCAGTTCAGACTTTCTTAATGGGAGACCAAGTAGTAGAATCGATCAGCAATCAGCATCCTTGCTGTTTGAAGCTGATTGGCGCAATCCGAGTTTCAGGCCTAAGGTTTATACGCTTCGCACTTGTTGATTTTCTTTTTCATTAATATCTTAGCTGTACATAAATTAATAATTAATTTTGTTTTGCTGATTAATCAACTAGCTCAACCTGCAGCAAGAAACATATAGAATAGACCGTGATCTACGCAGAAGTGAGACTGAAACCAGTCAACTTCGAAGTCAAACCTATCTTCAATCTCCAGCCTCACTCAAGTCCAACGAAATTCTAAGATATGAACAATTCAGGAGACCTGAAGGGACTCATATGCTCCAAATGCATCCCCAACAGTATAACTCATCAAATTATCAAGTAGGTGTTGCAAATCATTTTAAATGAGTAAAGTTTTAAAGCATAAGCATTTGTACTAAACAAAAATAATATTCCTAAATTGTAGACTCAGTTTTCAAGCAGCAGTAAGAGAGGACGAATTGGGAATGAACTTTTACTGTCAACAAATGATCAACAATGGCAATCCGGACCTCACCAAATGTTTGCGACTGCTGCAGCATCATCAGGATTCCCGCTGCAGTTTAGACCTTCTCAGTATTGGCTGCAGAGAAATGGGTTCCATTCTTTGATGAGGCCCTCCTAAGAATAGACATAATCGTTCTGTAATCTCTCAAATCCTCGCATGTTTGCTTGTAAGCACGTAATATCAATGCCTTTTCGCACTTTTTCTCAACTTTTTCCCATACTGGAAAAATCCCCGAGTGATGAAAGAGAAAATATATTGAAATTCCTTGTCTCTGCTCTAGGAATCGTTGGTCAATCGGTCAAGCTAACCAACGGATGAAATCTTGTGCTAGTTTTGCTGAATTCTGACGAAAATTACTCGATCTTTTTTATTATGTTTTTGATATATTGCCTTGGCCCCCTAATATGGTATTCATGACTGCAGCAATTTACTCCACTTTTGCTGATTATTTTCCATTTTTAACTGCAATATATGGCATGTTTTAGTTTTGCATGAACTCATTTTCTGTACCTTTTCTTATTTTACCACCTCGATATCACTTTATAAATATTTTTAGATATTTGTATGGCATATGATGTATTCAAAATAAATATACGACATCACTGTATTAGAAAAATAACCATAGGAGTTAGAGTGAGAAACGGAAAGGAATTGTTTTGTATTCGAAATATCAACGGACGGAGATGAATAGTCGCTGTGTCCTTTGAATTTGTTCTGTTGGCCAAAGCAGTCAGAAATTGCTATAATGACGAGAGCGACGTATCACTTTTCAACACAGAAGCTTTAAAGGACACGACAACAATATTTTGGGACAGAGAAAGATGAAAAGATCAGAAGAGGGATAATGGTTAACCATTTGTCAGTTTAGGAGGAAAATTACTTTTGAATTTTGTAAAATCGAGCTCTGTTCCAAGTCGGGTTTAAACCCATTTCATTTGAACCATTCGTTTGTAAAAGAGTTTCATTTTAAAACCATTGGGGCTTTGAATATCGAAGGAAATTCTCATGAAGAATAATTATTATTTAAATGAGATGATAAATTATTCAACTGATCAGTACGATGACATTAACATGTCATTAATATTTAATCCATTTAAGACATTGCCAATAGGTAGAAATTTATAAAATGGAAATGCTATTTCGTCACCTGGTACGTCACTGCAAATATTTTATTATCGCTAATTAAACTTAGGGTTAGATTTTCTTCAATTCAAAGTACGAAGCATACAACTAGGGCAAACGCCTTGAAGCCAGAAAAATCATCTTCACTGTTGAGGATATCTTCCGATGAATCTTAATGGATCGTCAGATCAGTGTCTTATTAAGCAGGAATCTCGTCCTTTTGCTATAATTAGGAGGCAAATGGAGTTGGGCGTGTTGTATCAAATAATAATATAATATATTTTCAGTTGACACAAAAGCGACTAATTTAATAATGGTGTCCAAAATTTTAAAAGTTTTAAGTTAACAATATTATTAAACAAGTCATAACGTTATCATCCTCTTAACATATATAATTTTAGTAAATGTTTGCTAAAAAAATAATTAAGTCACTTTTTAATAAAATTACAAAATATTTTAAAATATGGTCTAATATAACTAAATGTTTTTTTTTTTAAATATAAAATAATATATTAAATTATGAGTAAGACAATATAACATAACTAATTACTTAAATAATTAATTGTGTTATTTCGTGTGTCAACGAGTTTGAGCTCGATTCTAATTCTAATATGATTACTAATTATATCAAATTCTTGTCATCTACTTAATTATTATTTTATTTTAACTAAGTTTAAATTCGCCAGATTCATCTTGTGTTTGCATCTGATTGACAAAAGGTATCACAAATTATCACTCCCTTCTACATGCAATAATAGATATATAAATTGCATCTAAATCAAATTCTTTTAATAAAGTTCTCAAAGAAAAACTCTAAAGATAATATATACTAATATATGAGAGTGTACAATAGAGCCAAATGTACGAACTAAAGAATGATCTTTGTTACTCTCCTAGAATTAAAAAGAGAACTTTACAAATGTACTTAGATGGTTTGTTTCACTATTTGAAAGATTTAAATTGTGTCCAAATCAAATTGAGTGTGTTTGAATTAATAATTTGTTTTATTAATCTTTATTATTAGATGAACAATCCAAGAAATAATATGCTTAATTTTCTTATTGGAAAAAACAAAATACTCTTGCTTGCAAAGGTTGAGAGACCCGTTCTACTTTTTTTTTTTTTCAACTATATACCTAGAAAAGAAACGTGAAAATTCTATTAATTATATATTCTTTTCTTTCTTCTTTTGGGAGAATAAAATTTATCAATTCAATTTGAGGAGAATGAGTAGCCCATCCAGATGTTTTATCTTTAGATAAGACCCCATCCCATGATTCCCACGCTTCTTTATTCCTTTTTGTGTGTGTGTGTGTGTGTTTGTTGTGGGCGGGCGGGGGGCTCTCTCTCTCTCTCTCTCTGTCTCTGAAAGTATTGACACGCACAAATATCGGTTAAGCTCTACATTCAAGCAAAGACTATCACAACTCTCCGTTATACAAACGAATCGTCATCCTCAGCCTGCTAAAACAAACAGAGTATAAAATTAAAGTTAGTCGTCTGTCCTCTAGTAGATTCATTATTAAAGTGCTTCTCCTTTCCTTTCCTAGATCATTTTCCTCTGTAGAGGATCTACGAAAACTGCCAATTAGATCCTTAGACACAAAGACTCTCTCTCTCTCTCTCTCTCTCACAGACACACACACACACAACGAGAGTAAAAACAAAAAAAACAACAACTATACATTGATTAAAAACAAGAAAAATAAAAAACTGAAGAGAAGAGAGGAAGGGAACAATTTAAAACCACATGAACATAAAAAAGAAAGTAACGAATTGATGAGAAGTGGAGACGTTTTTGACAAAAAACAAGAGGAATCAAATTGAAATAAAAGCGAAAAACTAAAGAACAAAAATCGTATATATTGGATTTTCTTTATTTCTATTTAAAATTAGGGTTTCCATTTATGGGATTTCTTTAGCGGTTGAAATTCTTTTGTCCTTTTATTTTGAATGACAAAATGATAAAAAGAAAAATAAAATATATATTCCCTTTCTTTCCCTTACGCGAATGGTGAGTGTGACTGGTGAGACTTGGACTTCTCTGTGGGGCCAAACCAATGCTATGGTTCTTGTCCTTGCTCTTTTATAAGTGTTTGATCGCTTTCATTATTCACAAAAACACATAAAACGAGTCGATATCTTGGTTTCCCTTTTCTTGGAGGCGGCTTCTTTTCTTCATTTTGTTAATATACACTTTACTTAAGTTGGGTTCGTATCATGGCAAATCACTCAACGGAATTAATAATTTAGTTAAAGCGCAATTTATTTATAAAATGTGCTGTTCATCATCTGTTCTGTTCTAGAAAGAGCTACGTGGATAATGGCCGAAGAGTTGTGCACGTGTTAGTCTGTAACCGGGTGGAAATCTAGAAGAGATGATCAGAGCTTGGTTGTCATCTGTGTGCATGATCAAAACACGTAGGTTTCACATTTTCCCTTTAATTGGATGGATTCGTGTGTGTGTGTGTGTGTGTGTGTGTGTGTGTGTGTGTGTCTCTCTCTCTCTCTCTCTCTCTCTATCTATCTATATATCACCATATTCTAATATATTTATTGACCGAGGTTCAGTTACGAGCAATTGTTTAAATAATTTCCTTAATTAGCGAATCTTTAGAAAATAGCACTCGCAATGTCATATACTCTTCATATTTATATATACTCTTACCTTGTTTGAGCTAGCTAGCTCATTTCTATATGCTTGCAAAATGCGTGATTTATTTAATTTGATTATATAACAAATTATTTTTAGGCCGTTATTTTTCAATATGCCGACTTTTATGCACTAGCTAGTCAGCATTTATCCTACTTGGCTAACCTTCAACCTCTAGAAAACAATTGAAAAACGAAATTCAATGTGAGATTCTTATTGTGTGATCATGAATCTTCCTTTACAAAATTGGGGCGACACACTTTAAGCTATGCTATTTCAGTATCTATTATGAATGATTAATTTAATTCTCAAAGGATGATTATATTACCCCATTTCTGGCATTGAGGGGAACAATTATAAGCCACATCTTGTAAGAAAAATTAAATATCCTAAAGGTTAGCACTAAGATATCAATCACGATGGAAAAGATACTTGGCTCGATCCTTAGATAGCAACGAAATAGAGTGATCGATTTCGCTGCTGCACACATTAAATTTTTTTCATTGATATTGATTCTTGACCCCATCGATGACTACAAGTTCACATCTATCCATATTTTCTTGCAAAGTAACAAATTCAGTTGAGAGATATGTATATAATTCGTGCATCTATCTCTAACCATACTTATCGGTAGATCAAGTCTAGCTAGCTAGCAAGGTCCACAAATAATATAGAAAATTTAAAAATTATATATGGATGTCATATTCATGAATGCTTTCCGGTTGGAATTTTGTCAATTCTTCACAGCTTCATTTTCAATATGTTTGAATTTTTTATCTAACTATACTGGGTTCTAAAACTCTCTATATCACTGAAATTAATTCAATGGTTAAAACGAATTTACAATTTTATTTTTCGATGGGGATATTCTATTCCTCAACTTTTATTTACTTGTTCAGGAAGTAATGAGTTTGTCTTGTTTAATGTTAATTGTATAGCTCTTAATTCAAAATAGTCTCTCTCTCTCTCTCTCTCTCTCTCTATATATATATATATAACTCTGTGTGTGTGTGTGTGTGTGTGTGTGTGTGTGTGTGTCTGTGAAGATACACAGAAATTTAATTAATTTTGAAGGCAGTATGCTCTCATAAATTAGAAATTATAATAGAAAATGGCTGGTGTCCCTTGTTTTTTCCCAAAACCAAAATGAAAACCTTGGCTACAAAGATGCATTTTGTGATTTAGGCAATAGATAGGCTTGGCTAGGGTGTTAGTTTAATGGAGTTGTGCAGACAGTCTTTTATTTATTTATATTTACACACACACACTAATGGGGACATTAAAATAAGAATGTATTAATGATAGTCGTTAGATTAATTTAATAGCTACTATTTTATTGTGGTTTTGATGTCACTTTAATTATGTTAGTTGGTAAGACATTAATATCACAAAATACAATTAAATAATAAGCCATTGAATTTTTTCTATTAATACATTCATATTTTATTAAAAATAAAAATATTAATTAAGAATTTATCTCAAATATAGATCCGACTATATATATAGCTCAACTGACACAGACATTGAGAGATTATCAAATTCACAATTTAGTTATTTATTTATATTTATTGAGATCTTATTATAAATTCTATCAATTCACGACATCCATACGTGACATCTATATTGAATTGTTTTCCTAAATTTTTATATCACATAAATTAGGAGTCAAGAAGGAAAAGGAAAAAAAAATTCATGTTCTCCCTCTCGGCAAGGGAGGATTAGGAATCTATCTCAAAAGGAGATTTGAAATTATCTATAAATAAGGTTTGAAACATATATATACCTATTACATGTGGTAAAACGTGGTACGTTAGGAGAGGTGGTTTGCCATAAACTTAGGGTTAGGTTAAATCATGAAATCTTTTTCATGACCGACACTTAATTTAGAATTAGTTACAAAGGCAACAGAATCATTATGTTGAAACCATGATGTGACGTGAAAGACATGAGAAAACAAATTATCGTAGTATTGGATCAGTTGCTATTTTGAACTTAATATATATTTAGTTAATTATTAAAAATTGTAAAGTGGCAATAACGGATTAACTTTAAAAGATAACCAACAACCAAATATTTTCAAAGTATATGACCTAATTATTATTTTAAGAGGATCCTCGTTCTTCATTCAAATGGTTCACAAGTCGACAACATTACTTGAAATTGATGTCTTAAACATTCATCATTTTTTTTATTTGATAAAATTTTAAGCTATGATATACCTAATGCAAACATATAATGAATAATGTTAAGATAATAATGGATTAACGACTGTCTCAAAACTTCCACTTTGGTTTTTTCATTTACCCCAAAGGAACCTAGTAGTTCGTTTCCACCAAAAATGTTCAATGATGAAAAATTGGCTGAAAATGACCAAAATCAAACGATCGGAACAGGAAACATTAAATTAGAAACATCATTTCACGACAGATAAAATTTAATGATCCTGCAGCCACCTTCTGCCAAAAGCTAACATTTTATATAAACATAATGGTGGAGAGTGCTTGTAGATTTTATATAACATTTGCTGCACGACTAAACAAGTTCCATGAGTGAATGTTTCATGTTATGGACATTACATTTTTATTGTTCATAGGAAACTATGATGATAATGACATTGCATCAGCATCAGCATCAGCAGCAACAGGGAGGAGGCATGTGCTGTAATAGTCGTGACCAGCTAACTAATGATGGATGTATATCTCTCTTTTGATTTGCTCCTTCAGGTTTATTTTAATAAATAAAATTTATTTTGAAGATTTTCCAAGTTTGGAAAGATAATGGAGATAACTCGAAGTGGAACAGTGGGCACGAGAAGCAGAAGCCAATGGTTTACGGTCATTCATTCGCTAATAGAGGTTGGCATTCATGTGGAAAGTAATGGGGGTGAGAAAACAAAATAAAAATAATATCCTACCTGTTGGCTGTTTCTGTCTGTCCTTTTTCTTTCCTTCACACTTACTTTAATATAGGTATATGAAAACTCAGGTTGTTGAGAACACCAATACTCTTGGTCTTCAAAGAAAATTGTAGAAGTATCTTTAGTATACTTTATATCATCAAATGTATCTTCCCGTTTTTGCGGTTCGTTTATTACCAAGAGCAGCAAAAATGGACAGCTGTTATCGAAGTTTAAATTATTGAGGAATTCAAAGGAGAGTGTTCCCCCACATTTTGAAGGATATACAGATTATAAATTTCAAGCACACACACCCTAAAGTTAATAAAAGGATAGATATCCTCACGAGTGAAAAAAAAAAAAAAAAATTATCTTTGAATAACAATATTCATTCTCATAATTTTAGATATATATAAATAAATTTTAATAACATTTTTTTTTATAATTTTTAATAATCCATATTTGTTTATTAAAGTTTCCCCTATATATAAATAAGCTCTAATAACTAATATTATTATTTTTGTTAGAAAAATTACAAAGAATTATCATACCTATTAGGATAAGATTATTTAAAAAAAGGTCAAAACCTTTAATATTTTACATTTTTAAGCATAAAATAATAATGTTATATTAATAAATTATTAAAAATTAGTATTTGGTAGTATATTATTAAAATTTTAAGAAATAAATGTAGATTACTAAAAAATAATGGGTAGCTAGTTTTTGTTAAATTTAAACTCGAACTGTAATGGATAGTAATTTTTGAAGAAGAGACAATCATAGTTCACTAAACTTGCAATTTAAATAGTATAAATAATTAATAAAAAATACAAAAAATTAGCAAAGTTACACACATTTTGAAGATCACATCTAAACTCCTTTTATTTTGCAATACTCAAATCATATTCTTATTCAAACTCTTGACTTGGATCAAGTCCTTTGGCACGTGACTTCAACAAATCTCTCTTTTGATCCAAGTTTTGGACAACTAAAGATATTTATCGAGTTGGGTTGGCTCGTGAATCGAATTGACTCAGCCCGTTAAAACTTAATTCTGGGCTAGCCCATACTATTGTTCACCTAGTCCAGTTTTATTTTGGGTCCAAGAATTCGAGCCGTGCCGATTCTACCACTTGAAGCTAGAGGCCCAACTTATTATGAGTTTGAAATTGCTCAGACCTATTAAGGGCATGAACTAGCGGGCTGGTCTAGTTCAAGCCATCAGTTCATATCCAAAAAAAAAATAAAACAAATTAAAAATTAAAAAAAACTACTGTGCAGGTAGCAGCAATAAGAGAGGCAAATAGTAGCCTGCCAAATGGCATGCTGCTGTTAGCCAACGTTAAAAATTTTGCAACATTTTATCATTACAATTGCAATAGTTATAAATACCCCCTCTCCCTTAATCTATTTTATATTTTCATTCAATTTTAACAAAATATTCTTTTTATTTCTAAAATTCTTGATAATTCTCAAATATTAGTAAATTACAATCGCTCTTAATCATTTGCAATTGGAGGTTAATAATTATATTATATTAGTATATATTATTTAAGTTAATTTATTTATTAAATTTTTTGGTTTAAAAAATTAGATTTAGCATTTAATCAATTATTAACTTTTTAGACATTAATTATTAGATTTTAGAAACTAAAGTTAGTATTAAATTAATTGTTAAATTTTTGTTGTTAATAACTTAATTTTAAAAATTAAAAGTTAGTAATTTAATTTTTATTAATTTAAAATTTTAAGTTAATATTAAATT